>JAYKKI010000011.1:28882500-28997500 GCA_039881145.1 Druceiella hillmani | reverse complement strand
TGAAAATCACTCCACTTGTCGTAGTCGGGATTATAAAATTAAAGTTATATTTCGACAAACGTTTATGCTTAAATAACACTCACACACCTAGCTACACATTCAAAGAAATAATTAAAAGCCAATTAGAATAACGGCCCACAAATAATTTACAAAAAGTTGCTCTCATTATTTTTGAACTATTAACGCCCTTTATTGACGAGCAATGTTAATATGTATTTTTCTTTCCCAGAGTCAGCGCACTTGTAGCTGTTTTCTCTTGGTACAGTATTTTAGCCAGGTGTTTTTATCTATTTACACATAACGTTTATGTATTCAGAATCTCGATTAGTGTTCCATTTTTTAATGGCGATAAGTTTTATATATTAAAGGCGAGAGAATAAAAAGATAGGACAACATGACCCGCAATTTATAGATTGTTTTGAACGGTGCCCACAAAACCAAGTGAAGCGTAATATAGACTTATAGAAAAGATGGAGGTAATATGTTTAAAAATACGTTTAATCTAAAAAGTAATAGGAAACCGGTTTTTTAGTTCGAAGACAAAAACACTAATTAATTTAATTAGCTTACGATATGAAATAATTTACAACCTAATTTCGATAACGGTACAAAAATGACTGGAAGTGATTGAATGTTGACTTGGTTAAAAAAATGTTCGCAAGTGTAATCGAAATCTAAGATTATGTAATATTGATTGAATCATTGCGTTGTTCATAAAGTTAATACTAATGAGGTAATTTCCACTGTTGAGAAATTAGTTGGACATATAAATAAATTTTTAAAATTCGGTTTGAAAAAATTGTAATTTTTTTTCAACAGCCTCGGGTTGTTAATCCGGTTTGAATTTTCTAAACAGCCACATTGATAATACATGAAAACCTATAGTTGTTTTAGTGATTTCAGCTACGTACTTGACGCAGCGCACGTGAATAGAAACCGTATTTGGAAGATATATTTAGAACATATTTCGATAAATTTTAAACATGAAATTCAAAAAAATGATTAAATTAATAATGAATAAAAGTGGTAAACAGTTTTTTTTTAATAGCCATGAAGGTACATGTAATGCCATTTTCGAAGGCTGCGAAAACTAGTAAGATCTGACATAACTGATCCTCATAAAGTCAATAATTTGATTTGTTACAGAAAGTTCAAGGTCAAAGTGTAAAAATGGTCCTAGTTTAAATTCACAGAGAGTAAAAATGTAAAGGTTTTCCCTTGATGTTTTACTTCCTGCCAAAATTGTCATAAGATCAGAAGGAAAAATAAGAGAGATGATAGTTTGCGAGGAGATGAAGCGAAAAATATGGAGAAATTTTACTTTCTCCGTGCCCTTTTAAAACTTTATCGAATGCGAGTACAGTAACTAATCTATTGTTTGCGAGTGAGTACAGCGTGAGTACAGTGAGTACAGTATATACTTTATGGGCGAGTAAATGTATATGTCGTGCTCACCTTAGTATTTATGGTGTCTAGTGTATTGCTTATTATAACGTTATATATAATATGTTTGTGACACAATATTAGTATAAATAATATTAAGAAAAATTCATTTTTTATTTATTTCAAGTTTATTTCACCTCATAAAAGGAAGTATTAAAAGTGATCCTGTATTGTTTTATATAATTTGATTGAAGTATGGTCAATAAATACTCAAGACCATGAGTACTATTTTGAATAATGCTGTATTACATAATGTTTAAAACATTATGTAACACAGCATCCTTTGATTTTGTAAAGTTCATTTTAGATTAAGTGTACATCTTTTTCCCTTTTCTATTTACAATGAAAATAATAATTAGTATTGATACAGGCTGATTACATCTTACAGGAAAATAATTTTCCAAATACCGGCCACGTAATAAAATTAAGTTTATCCTCGTCCTAAATAATATAGTGAATTCTATGCATCATAAATTCCATTTTAATCAAATACATGTTTCTGCCACGTTAGTAGTTTTTGACATTTCCTTTGTTATTGCTTTTCTAACGTATAATAAATGAAAGAAAAAATAAATAACTTTGAATAACTTTGTTTGCTGTATTAAAATTGAAATGAAGTTATTTTTAAAATAAATTATCGTCTACTGTAGGTAGGTCCAAGTACATATTAAGTCTGAATATGTTTTGCATGTCGAATATAATTATATAATCTACTATGGGACATGGATCTAAAATAGATTAAATCTCCGATGAGTTATAACGATGGTAAACTTTTGCAATGCAATAAAACAATGCCGAAATTCAAATTCGAAATTTCAGTTTATTGCAAGCGAGGCCAAATTAAAAACTTTTTTTATTTTCTTTAATGTAGTAAACGAAAATAAATAAATAAACGGAATATTTTACGTACGACTATTTTTGCGTCGTTTCAAGGTTTGCAATCTTCTAATATCAAATGATATATTATTCTATAATATGTTTTCAACATTGTGTAACTATGAACTCGTCAATTGGCAACAAATTAATAAAAAAAGATTTTGTAATATGTCAATATAAACCTTTGAGTTATTGACAATTAAATAAACTGGGAAAATGAGAGTAGAACTAGTAGAACTTGGTCTGAAGATATTATGAATACCAATGGAAACCAAAATTATTTATATGGCATATAGGTACGACTGTCTCACCGAGCTTACTGGAGGAGAATCCATCGATAAGTATGCCCTGGAAGCGTGGCGAAGTTAGCGGGGAGCGGGAAAGACAATATTCTGTTTCGCTCCAGATCGTTCTATTTGCACGTGCGTGAATAAGAGAAAAAATTATACAAGGATAATTTCAAGTTAGAATTATTGGTACGTCATATAGAAAAGTAATCAAAAATTATCAATTTCACTGCCCACTCTGAACGTCGCTTTGTCTTCTCCATTGGGTTTATAGCTCCATTATTTATAGTGACTGAAAAAGTTTCAATTCCACTATCTATAAACTGTAAAATATGTTACATATTATCGTATTGTCCACTTTCGTCGGCTCAATAATTTCAGAAACTATTTTTTTATAATGTAGGTAAATTGTAATGTAATTCATAACGAATTTTTACAGTCGTACAATCAATTTTTATGCTTAATGCGTAGTTTTTACTATTTATTGCATTTAAATACCAGTAATCACAATACATGCTATACTATTAACACTGTTTTTTGTTGCGAGTTTAAATAAAGTTCTAAGGTCTTTAAACACAATTGAAAAAAATATTACTTAATGATTACTTGATCAAATTAAATTTGCTAAGCATGTTACTAAACGGGTTTTCTACGTAGTTAACTGATAGCTGTATATTTCACAATCTAGTACGAAATTCTCCTATATCTTTAATTTTATGCGCAATATTAATAATAACGATGTCATTTCTGACTTGTAGTGCACAAGTCAGAAATGAAAATAACAGATGAGGAAAATATTTGAATTTGTGAAAAAAGATGAATTAATTAGTGAAATTACAACAACACACAATTCAATTCAAAAATCGACTCGCATTGGAACGATAAACAGAATTCGAAAAAATAGCTTTGCTCACGACAGCCGGAAGCTACAAACCCGGAAGCGAGTAAAAAAGGCGTCAGAGTTATCCATATCGAATAGAATAAACGAATAACGATCGCAATATAGTACTGGACAAATTTATGGTCGTAAAATGATTTGGTTTATTTATTTATTTAATATTTTCTAAAACTGCAGTTGCTGTTACACTATTTATGTAGAGCCATGTAAACCTACTACGCGTGTATGAAATTTGTTAGATATGTTAAGATAAATTTTATTTTCGTTTCTGGCTAACAATTTCAAGATTTTAGGAACTTCTTATGTCTTTTTTTCTCTTCATTGATATCCTAAACAGTATATATGTACCAAATTTATCTAGCTCTTCTGGAAGTAAGCCGCAGGTTTTATTAGATTCAGGAAGAACTCATAAGTTTTCATGACCTGTAATTGACTGAATGAGCTACGAAATTGACGATTTTTATGTCAAATGTCTCGGAAAGACCATAGATATAAACTCCAACACGTTATAAAGTTTCTTCTCTCCATATACTAAAAGTCTGACTTTCAGCATTTGCTCGAGCTGAGTTATGGAGCTGTCCAAATAGATGCGGAACGTTTCGTTGCAAATATTGCATTGTTAGGTAGTGCGGTCCGGAAGTTGGTGATGCATAGTACATTCAAGTGCTATTTTTTGGTTATTGCACATGTTTCCTAAAGTGTATTACCTAAAAATGTTTTGTAGCGTATAGCCGAAAATAATCGAATATATACCGATAGATTTAAAATTTGCTAACGCAATTACAGGAAAGACAATATTTATTTAGATACCGTTGGATTTTCTAGGGTAACAGTGAAAAATATTTCTTTACCTTCGCAGGTTTTGCAATCGCAGGTCATTTATTTCTTATTTCTAGTGTAAAAGCATTTCAAATGTTTTAAATATACTACGTTTTAAAAATTGAGTGACGTGACTCAACTGACAAGTATTACTTTATTTTGTTCCGCTGCTTAGAGTGTAGGTGTTACCTAGAAGATTTTTGTCAATCCAAAATCGAAATAAACAAGATTATTTCGTTCTTGTTCATGGGGTGTAAATATCTTTCTAAAATCTTCCATCTAACTGAAACTGAGTTCTGGGTTCATCTTACAATAAAAAGTCAACAACCCCGAAAAATAATTTATACCAGATTCGTAGATTTATATATATATATATATATATATATATATATATATATATATACACACACACACACATACATATATATATACACACACACATACATATATATATATATATAAATATATTTGTATGTTAGATGGCAGATAAAATGTCTATTAGGTGAAAAACTTGATATTCGCAACTTTCGAATAAACGTTTTTCCTATTTCGAATCCGACAATATTTATATGTAAGAAAAGGTATCACTAAAACTAATAATTGAAGTAAAAATAACAATCTCAGGGCCAAAAAGTGCTCTAAATGGAACATTAAAATCTAATATGTATTATTTTGTTCAATTACCTAGTTTATTTACACATTATACGAAAACGAGCGTTACTACAACGTGCTCATTTCAATAGCATAATCCAGAATTAGAGAATACATATTAAGAAATTGTTTAGAGATGAACGTCTTTAATGGCAACGTTATTCCCAAAAAAAAAATTGGCTTACCATTTTCACATCATGTACATGTATATTCCATTAAAGAAGTAAATAATGCAGTCAATTTAAATTTAGATTCTCAATATGCATTTAACAGTTCATTCTATATAATAACGTATAAAATATGTTTGCTTGTCTTTCCTTATATGTCCTTTGATGCCTAGAGGGTTAATTTCCCGAGGCTAATACGATATGTTGTGTTACGAACGCTGGCACGGTATTGAATGCGAGTGTAGAAATACAGTACAAACAATGTTGACTTTGGAAATTATTTTTTTTAAATTAGGATGTCTATGCATCATATTATGATATTGTTATCCGGTCTCACAATATCTTGATGAAACTCATAAATTTATTGGGTCCAATGAAGGTGCTATATCGGCGTACGTATATACAATATTTTTCATCACGAGGCTGTGATGAGTGTACTGAATTTTACGTTTGCTAATACTTATTTGAATCCATGTATGCCGTTTGAATTTCACAGTTAATTTGGTCGCTGAAAAACAAAGGGAAAAATTCTGCAAGTCATAAATTAAAAGCAAAAGGAGAGAAATGAACATTGTAAAAAAATAAGGAATTGAGTTAGGCAAAATAATTACTTAAAATTTGTTAAGTGATCTTAATTTCATAGATTCATATAATATAGCAAAATATTTGTGATAACTATGTTAAAATTTTCTTCACTATCATCACCGAAAAGGAAAGAAAATTTTACTAATAGATTAAATTAAGTCTTAATTAATATAATTATTCCGTGGATACGATGATAGGTACATGAAATAAATTTTATGGAAACAGTTTTTAGCGACGATTTTTTAGAGAGGAAACATAATAAGTTGAGTTTTTACCTGAGTCTCCACAATTATTACTTGTGTGTATTATTTTTGATGGCGTAATATCGAACCACACATTAGACAGTATTTTCAAATTATGATTATTTAATAAAGTTAACATTAAATATGAAGCAAATAGAAAAAAAAGAATTGTAATTAAAATGGATATGAACATTATAATTTATTTATTTGATTTGCGTTCATAAAATTGTTTAATTTTACAGAATCCATGTTGGATTATCATTCATGGTCCTTGAATCCTAACTTTGTTTCTTTTTTTAGTTTGTTTTGTACAAAATCTCATGAGTCTATTACTTTTGAATTTAGAATTATTGGACGTATTGTTGTTATCGTGGTTTTAACAACCTTATATTAAAAAGTTAAAAAGTGTTATTAATAAAATTTCAGAATATTTTATATGTATTATATCTATTAATATAATATAATAATATTTTATATGTATTATATGATATTATATTTATATAATATCATATAATACATATAAAATATTATTATATTATATTAACCGCGTGACGGTGAATATCGGAAATTAAAAATGTCCTCAGTGGTTAAATGTTCAAATTGTAATGTGGTGATTAACGAAGTGTTAGTCTTCGTCCATAATAGAACATCTGTTATGGACGATGAAAGTATAAGTAGAATCTGTGCGAGTGCTTTTTCGGAAAGTGAAATTGTAACGGCGAAAAAGTTGTTATTTGAATCCTTGCCGTTAACAAAACGTAGGATAACGCATAGGAGGGCGGAAAAAAAATGCATGAGATATAGACGATATCATCTGTGTGATCCGCGGTACCGATCCCGAGGACATTCCAGTCTTCGTGGCCCGCGACCTGGAGAAATTACCTCCGGTTCTATTCGACCATGTCGACGTGACAAGGCTTTTAATAGATATTGTCAAGCTACGTCAGGATTTAGAGGTGATGAAAGAGGACTATGCTACTGCTAAGCAGATGGATCAGCTGAGAAATGAGATGCAGAATCTTTCTTCAGGATGGGGTCACGTAAACTCCAGGGTTTTGAGCGCGATAGTGGTCCGACGGGACTGCCGCTGTGCAATGAAGACATAAATTAGTGCTACAAGTAACAAACGGCATCTGAATCCACATTAGAATCCATTTTCACGAAATTATTGAGCATCAAAAAGTGGAGGGTAGTAGTGAAACATTGCAACAAAATCAGCAAAGTCCGCATGCCGTCACACAACAGAACGCGGATAGGGTGACGCAATGCCCCAGTCAGCTGACTGAGTCACTCGCTTTGCCTGTCGTCGGTGCGACCGCGAGCCTCTCACCGCCGCTGTTCCCCGCGGTCGCCGCTTCTCCGCTAATACTCGATGCAATTATGGGACACACGGGCGACAAAAATGCGTCAAGCCAAACATTATCCAAGAAAAAGTCTACGGTGGAGATTGTTCGAGAAGAGAAGTGAAAAAACAGACCCTGAATGAGGAGTGGATTCGCGTCCAAAACAAAAGGTCACGAAACCGTTTCGTTGGGAACCGTGGAAAAGCAATTCCTGAACCTGGAATTAATTTAATGGCTGCGGAAACTAAAGTTCCTATATACGTATATAATGTGGCGAAAGGCGTCTCTGTGTGTGACGTCAGTAACTATATTATGAAAAAGGTTAACATTGAAGTTAAAATTGAAAAAGTGGACATGAAGTTAGCGAAGGAATATGAATCATATAAAATATTCGTACCTAAAGAATTGCTAACAACTTTTCTTAGTGATGACTTCTGGCCTAAGGGGGTGGCCTATCGTCGATTTATAAACATGACCAGGCGTTATAAAGAAAATGTCCGTGTGTCTCGCGAGAATGTTATCAGTTCTAAGTTATGAATAACGTCAATATAGTAAGTTTTAACTGCAAAAACGTGATTAGATCTGTGGAATGTGTTAGAAAACTTTATCGCTCGGCTGATATTGTGGCGCTGCAGGAGACGTGGCTATTGCCGCACGACCTCGGATACCTGGCCTCCATAGACAGTGACTTCGACTGCACGGATACTTCTGCAGTGGATACCGCGGCAGGTAGGCTCTACGGCGTGGTAGGCCCTACGGCGGTGTGGCCCTACTGTGGGGAAAAATGGCGTTTCCGACGGTAACGGTAGTGATGTGCAATAGTGTTTGCCTTACCGCGATAAAAATCGAGCTCAGTGCGCGTTATATGTTGGTATTTTCCGTGTACATGCCTACCCAATGTAATGAAAATTTAGTGGAATTTACCGAGTGTCTCAGTAAAATGGCCGCCATAATTGAGAGTCACAATGTGGACACGGTGTTTATGTTAGGGGACTACAATGCGCACCCCGGTGAGTCCTTTCCAACTGAACTATTAACTTTTAGTGCGGAACAATCATGGTCTTGTATAGACATGGAGCTTATGCCGACGGACAGTCATACATTTGTCAGTGACGCGCATGGCTGTCGGCGCTGGCTCGCCACTGTCTGCTGACTAGTGCTGCGAGGCTTTCTGTGACCGCGGCCTCTGTATTATATAATACCTACTAGTCAGATCATTACCCTGTGTCCATACAATGTAATTTTGATCTTGTTAAGCCTACGTTTTGTTTACCTACTAATTGTATAAATAGAATAGTCTGGGGTGAACGTGACTTGACGCACGCAATATAATTTAAAAGTGTCTGTCACTCCAGACTATGTGAAATTCATTTTCCTCCAAATCTAACAAACTGTTTAAATAATATATGTTGTAATATGAGTCACAAAATTCTGTTAGATAATATGTATAATGATATTGTTTGTGTACTGTCGGAGGCCGCTATATGTAGCTATAATGTTATTGAAAGGCGTAGAGACATATATATTACTGGGTGGAACAGACACGTTAGTGACGCTCATAGGACGGCACGCGTATGCTTTCAGGCCTGGTTTTATGGAGGTAAGCCCCGGACGGGCCGTCTTTATAATGATATGAGTGAGACTAGGCGCGTTTTCAAATCTAAGTTGAAGTGGTGTCAAGACAATGAGCAACAGATAAAAATGAATACCTTAGCCGAACTTCACTCAACCAAAAAATTCGGTCAGTTCTGGAAAAACACCAATAAACTAAATCATAAGCCGGGCCTCCCTGTCAGCGTGTCTGGTGTGCACGAACCTGGTGAGATCGCGAACATGTTCTCCCGTTATTTCAGGGTGGTCTCTCCGCTGGGCCAATCACAGCAGGTGCTCGATGCTGAGGAGATTACTAAGCGTAGTGTTTCATTAGTTTGTAAGTTTGCTATTGTATCTATTAACATTATATGGATGTAAAAATCTGAAATAAACATTTATTATTATTATTATTATTATTATAATACTGACATATGTCGGCCGTATGTCCGCTGCGTAAAGTTGACCGACAGGCTGCAGTTGTAAAATGATTGACAATATGCTTTAAAAAGCGCAATTTTGACAGTGCCTTTCAACATCCTTATCGTCCTTAAGGTCCTCGGTGACCCAGTGGCCCGAGTATTTAAATTCCTCAACTTTCTTTTGATCTGTACCACAGAGAGTGAACTTAGGGACAAAAGTGTATCGATTGTTGTCCGGCCTGAAAATCATTATTTCACTTTTCTTCGTATTGTATTTCAAACCGTGGTTCACCGCGTAGGACTCACAAATTTTTAAGAGCCTTCGTAGGGCACCAATCGATGGGCTCAGCAACACCATATCGTCTGCGTAGCTGATGTTATTTACATATACTCCATCTATGTGACATCCGACACCAGTGCTGCTGAGCCCACCGATCAGTCGGTCGACATACAAGCTGAAGAGGGTGGGAGAGATCAATCCCCCTTGCCTCACACCACAATCCAGCCCGTATTCACACGAGAGAGATCCTGCCCATCTCACAAAATTCTTTTGATTGCTATACCAGTGCATAAATAATTGTACAATTTACCTAGGTAAACTAGTTTCCTGTTTTAGCTTATCCCACAGGACATCGTATGAAACAAGATCGAAGGTTTTCGATAAATCGAGGTAGCATGCATACACCGGGGTCTTCCTACTCCTGTAATACTGTACAGTTTGCTTGAGACACAAAATAGCACTCTCGATGGAAAGACCGGGCCTGAAGCCGAACTGCGCGTCGTTTAGCGAGACGTGTTTATCCAAGTGCTGACCGAGCAGACTGTCCAGCACTTTAGCGACCACTGTGGCTAGAGAGATCGGTCTGTAGTTATCCACATCCGATGCATCACCAGTTTTATTTTTTTATGATTGGTACGACTATAGTACGCATCAAATTGTCAGGCAAGTAGGAGTGGCCCAAACGTAGATTAAAAAAGGTGGAAAGCATTTTAGGTAGATGTACACCTGCATGCTGCAAGTGCTCGATGCTAAGGTGGTCGTGACCCGGGAATTTGCCCCTCACCGTGCCTTTGATTACCGATGATACTTCCTCCGTAGTAAAGGAAACACTACGCTTAGTAATCTCCTCAGTATCGAGCACCTGCTGTGATTGGCCCAGCGGAGAGACCACCCTGAAATAACGGGAGAACATGTTCGCGATCTCACCAGGTTCGTGCACACCAGACACGCTGACAGGGAGGCCCGGCTTATGATTTAGTTTATTGGTGTTTTTCCAGAACTGACCGAATTTTTTGGTTGAGTGAAGTTCGGCTAAGGTATTCATTTTTATCTGTTGCTCATTGTCTTGACACCACTTCAACTTAGATTTGAAAACGCGCCTAGTCTCACTCATATCATTATAAAGACGGCCCGTCCGGGGCTTACCTCCATAAAACCAGGCCTGAAAGCATACGCGTGCCGTCCTATGAGCGTCACTAACGTGTCTGTTCCACCCAGTAATATATATGTCTCTACGCCTTTCAATAACATTATAGCTACATATAGCGGCCTCCGACAGTACACAAACAATATCATTATACATATTATCTAACAGAATTTTGTGACTCATATTACAACATATATTATTTAAACAGTTTGTTAGATTTGGAGGAAAATGAATTTCACATAGTCTGGAGTGACAGACACTTTTAAATTATATTGCGTGCGTCAAGTCACGTTCACCCCAGACTATTCTATTTATACAATTAGTAGGTAAACAAAACGTAGGCTTAACAAGATCAAAATTACATTGTATGGACACAGGGTAATGATCTGACTAGTAGGTATTATATAATACAGAGGCCGCGGTCACAGAAAGCCTCGCAGCACTAGTCAGCAGACAGTGGCGAGCCAGCGCCGACAGCCATGCGCGTCACTGACAAATGTATGACTGTCCGTCGGCATAAGCTCCATGTCTATACAATACCATGATTGTTCCGCACTAAAAGTTAATAGTTCAGTTGGAAAGGACTCACCGGGGTGCGCATTGTAGTCCCCTAACATAAACACCGTGTCCACATTGTGACTCTCAATTATGGCGGCCATTTTACTGAGACACTCGGTAAATTCCACTAAATTTTCATTACATTGGGTAGGCATGTACACGGAAAATACCAACATATAACGCGCACTGAGCTCGATTTTTATCGCGGTAAGGCAAACACTATTGCACATCACTACCGTTACCGTCGGAAACGCCATTTTTCCCCACAGTAGGGCCACACCGCCGTAGGGCCTACCACGCCGTAGAGCCTACCTGCCGCGGTATCCACTGCAGAAGTATCCGTGCAGTCGAAGTCACTGTCTATGGAGGCCAGGTATCCGAGGTCGTGCGGCAATAGCCACGTCTCCTGCAGCGCCACAATATCAGCCGAGCGATAAAGTTTTCTAACACATTCCACAGATCTAATCACGTTTTTGCAGTTAAAACTTACTATATTGACGTTATTCATAACTTAGAACTGATAACATTCTCGCGAGACACACGGACATTTTCTTTATAACGCCTGGTCATGTTTATAAATCGACGATAGGCCACCCCCTTAGGCCAGAAGTCATCACTAAGAAAAGTTGTTAGCAATTCTTTAGGTACGAATATTTTATATGATTCATATTCCTTCGCTAACTTCATGTCCACTTTTTCAATTTTAACTTCAATGTTAACCTTTTTCATAATATAGTTACTGACGTCACACACAGAGACGCCTTTCGCCACATTATATACGTATATAGGAACTTTAGTTTCCGCAGCCATTAAATTAATTCCAGGTTCAGGAATTGCTTTTCCACGGTTCCCAACGAAACGGTTTCGTGACCTTTTGTTTTGGACGCGAATCCACTCCTCATTCAGGGTCTGTTTTTTCACTTCTCTTCTCGAACAATCTCCACCGTAGACTTTTTCTTGGATAATGTTTGGCTTGACGCATTTTTGTCGCCCGTGTGTCCCATAATTGCATCGAGTATTAGCGGAGAAGCGGCGACCGCGGGGAACAGCGGCGGTGAGAGGCTCGCGGTCGCACCGACGACAGGCAAAGCGAGTGACTCAGTCAGCTGACTGGGGCATTGCGTCACCCTATCCGCGTTCTGTTGTGTGACGGCATGCGGACTTTGCTGATTTTGTTGCAATGTTTCACTACTACCCTCCACTTTTTGATGCTCAATAATTTCGTGAAAATGGATTCTAATGTGGATTCAGATGCCGTTTGTTACTTGTAGCACTAATTTATGTCTTCATTGCACAGCGGCAGTCCCGTCGGACCACTATCGCGCTCAAAACCCTGGAGTTTACGTGACCCCATCCTGAAGAAAGATTCTGCATCTCATTTCTCAGCTGATCCATCTGCTTAGCAGTAGCATAGTCCTCTTTCATCACCTCTAAATCCTGACGTAGCTTGACAATATCTATTAAAAGCCTTGTCACGTCGACATGGTCGAATAGAACCGGAGGTAATTTCTCCAGGTCGCGGGCCACGAAGACTGGAATGTCCTCGGGATCGGTACCGCGGATCACACAGATGATATCGTCTATATCTCATGCATTTTTTTTCCGCCCTCCTATGCGTTATCCTACGTTTTGTTAACGGCAAGGATTCAAATAACAACTTTTTCGCCGTTACAATTTCACTTTCCGAAAAAGCACTCGCACAGATTCTACTTATACTTTCATCGTCCATAACAGATGTTCTATTATGGACGAAGACTAACACTTCGTTAATCACCACATTACAATTTGAACATTTAACCACTGAGGACATTTTTAATTTCCGATATTCACCGTCACGCGGTTAATATAATATAATAATATTTTATATGTATTATATGATATTATATAAATATAATATCATATAATACATATAAAATATTATTATATTATATTAATAGATATAATACATATAAAATATTCTGAAATTTTATTAATAACACTTTTTAACTTTTTAATATAAGGTTGTTAAAACCACGATAACAACAATACGTCCAATAATTCTAAATTCAAAAGTAATAGACTCATGAGATTTTGTACAAAACAAACTAAAAAAAGAAACAAAGTTAGGATTCAAGGACCATGAATGATAATCCAACATGGATTCTGTAAAATTAAACAATTTTATGAACGCAAATCAAATAAATAAATTATAATGTTCATATCCATTTTAATTACAATTCTTTTTTTTCTATTTGCTTCATATTTAATGTTAACTTTATTAAATAATCATAATTTGAAAATACTGTCTAATGTGTGGTTCGATATTACGCCATCAAAAATAATACACACAAGTAATAATTGTGGAGACTCAGGTAAAAACTCAACTTATTATGTTTCCTCTCTAAAAAATCGTCGCTAAAAACTGTTTCCATAAAATTTATTTCATGTACCTATCATCGTATCCACGGAATAATTATATTAATTAAGACTTAATTTAATCTATTAGTAAAATTTTCTTTCCTTTTCGGTGATGATAGTGAAGAAAATTTTAACATAGTTATCACAAATATTTTGCTATATTATATGAATCTATGAAATTAAGATCACTTAACAAATTTTAAGTAATTATTTTGCCTAACTCAATTCCTTATTTTTTTACAATGTTCATTTCTCTCCTTTTGCTTTTAATTTATGACTTGCAGAATTTTTCCCTTTGTTTTTCAGCGACCAAATTAACTGTGAAATTCAAACGGCATACATGGATTCAAATAAGTATTAGCAAACGTAAAATTCAGTACACTCATCACAGCCTCGTGATGAAAAATATTGTATATACGTACGCCGATATAGCACCTTCATTGGACCCAATAAATTTATGAGTTTCATCAAGATATTGTGAGACCGGATAACAATATCATAATATGATGCATAGACATCCTAATTTAAAAAAAATAATTTCCAAAGTCAACATTGTTTGTACTGTATTTCTACACTCGCATTCAATACCGTGCCAGCGTTCGTAACACAACATATCGTATTAGCCTCGGGAAATTAACCCTCTAGGCATCAAAGGACATATAAGGAAAGACAAGCAAACATATTTTATACGTTATTATATAGAATGAACTGTTAAATGCATATTGAGAATCTAAATTTAAATTGACTGCATTATTTACTTCTTTAATGGAATATACATGTACATGATGTGAAAATGGTAAGCCAATTTTTTTTTTGGGAATAACGTTGCCATTAAAGACGTTCATCTCTAAACAATTTCTTAATATGTATTCTCTAATTCTGGATTATGCTATTGAAATGAGCACGTTGTAGTAACGCTCGTTTTCGTATAATGTGTAAATAAACTAGGTAATTGAACAAAATAATACATATTAGATTTTAATGTTCCATTTAGAGCACTTTTTGGCCCTGAGATTGTTATTTTTACTTCAATTATTAGTTTTAGTGATACCTTTTCTTACATATAAATATTGTCGGATTCGAAATAGGAAAAACGTTTATTCGAAAGTTGCGAATATCAAGTTTTTCACCTAATAGACATTTTATCTGCCATCTAACATACAAATATATTTATATATATATATATATATGTATGTGTGTGTGTATATATATATGTATGTGTGTGTGTGTGTATATATATATATATATATATATATATATATAAATCTACGAATCTGGTATAAATTATTTTTCGGGGTTGTTGACTTTTTATTGTAAGATGAACCCAGAACTCAGTTTCAGTTAGATGGAAGATTTTAGAAAGATATTTACACCCCATGAACAAGAACGAAATAATCTTGTTTATTTCGATTTTGGATTGACAAAAATCTTCTAGGTAACACCTACACTCTAAGCAGCGGAACAAAATAAAGTAATACTTGTCAGTTGAGTCACGTCACTCAATTTTTAAAACGTAGTATATTTAAAACATTTGAAATGCTTTTACACTAGAAATAAGAAATAAATGACCTGCGATTGCAAAACCTGCGAAGGTAAAGAAATATTTTTCACTGTTACCCTAGAAAATCCAACGGTATCTAAATAAATATTGTCTTTCCTGTAATTGCGTTAGCAAATTTTAAATCTATCGGTATATATTCGATTATTTTCGGCTATACGCTACAAAACATTTTTAGGTAATACACTTTAGGAAACATGTGCAATAACCAAAAAATAGCACTTGAATGTACTATGCATCACCAACTTCCGGACCGCACTACCTAACAATGCAATATTTGCAACGAAACGTTCCGCATCTATTTGGACAGCTCCATAACTCAGCTCGAGCAAATGCTGAAAGTCAGACTTTTAGTATATGGAGAGAAGAAACTTTATAACGTGTTGGAGTTTATATCTATGGTCTTTCCGAGACATTTGACATAAAAATCGTCAATTTCGTAGCTCATTCAGTCAATTACAGGTCATGAAAACTTATGAGTTCTTCCTGAATCTAATAAAACCTGCGGCTTACTTCCAGAAGAGCTAGATAAATTTGGTACATATATACTGTTTAGGATATCAATGAAGAGAAAAAAAGACATAAGAAGTTCCTAAAATCTTGAAATTGTTAGCCAGAAACGAAAATAAAATTTATCTTAACATATCTAACAAATTTCATACACGCGTAGTAGGTTTACATGGCTCTACATAAATAGTGTAACAGCAACTGCAGTTTTAGAAAATATTAAATAAATAAATAAACCAAATCATTTTACGACCATAAATTTGTCCAGTACTATATTGCGATCGTTATTCGTTTATTCTATTCGATATGGATAACTCTGACGCCTTTTTTACTCGCTTCCGGGTTTGTAGCTTCCGGCTGTCGTGAGCAAAGCTATTTTTTCGAATTCTGTTTATCGTTCCAATGCGAGTCGATTTTTGAATTGAATTGTGTGTTGTTGTAATTTCACTAATTAATTCATCTTTTTTCACAAATTCAAATATTTTCCTCATCTGTTATTTTCATTTCTGACTTGTGCACTACAAGTCAGAAATGACATCGTTATTATTAATATTGCGCATAAAATTAAAGATATAGGAGAATTTCGTACTAGATTGTGAAATATACAGCTATCAGTTAACTACGTAGAAAACCCGTTTAGTAACATGCTTAGCAAATTTAATTTGATCAAGTAATCATTAAGTAATATTTTTTTCAATTGTGTTTAAAGACCTTAGAACTTTATTTAAACTCGCAACAAAAAACAGTGTTAATAGTATAGCATGTATTGTGATTACTGGTATTTAAATGCAATAAATAGTAAAAACTACGCATTAAGCATAAAAATTGATTGTACGACTGTAAAAATTCGTTATGAATTACATTACAATTTACCTACATTATAAAAAAATAGTTTCTGAAATTATTGAGCCGACGAAAGTGGACAATACGATAATATGTAACATATTTTACAGTTTATAGATAGTGGAATTGAAACTTTTTCAGTCACTATAAATAATGGAGCTATAAACCCAATGGAGAAGACAAAGCGACGTTCAGAGTGGGCAGTGAAATTGATAATTTTTGATTACTTTTCTATATGACGTACCAATAATTCTAACTTGAAATTATCCTTGTATAATTTTTTCTCTTATTCACGCACGTGCAAATAGAACGATCTGGAGCGAAACAGAATATTGTCTTTCCCGCTCCCCGCTAACTTCGCCACGCTTCCAGGGCATACTTATCGATGGATTCTCCTCCAGTAAGCTCGGTGAGACAGTCGTACCTATATGCCATATAAATAATTTTGGTTTCCATTGGTATTCATAATATCTTCAGACCAAGTTCTACTAGTTCTACTCTCATTTTCCCAGTTTATTTAATTGTCAATAACTCAAAGGTTTATATTGACATATTACAAAATCTTTTTTTATTAATTTGTTGCCAATTGACGAGTTCATAGTTACACAATGTTGAAAACATATTATAGAATAATATATCATTTGATATTAGAAGATTGCAAACCTTGAAACGACGCAAAAATAGTCGTACGTAAAATATTCCGTTTATTTATTTATTTTCGTTTACTACATTAAAGAAAATAAAAAAAGTTTTTAATTTGGCCTCGCTTGCAATAAACTGAAATTTCGAATTTGAATTTCGGCATTGTTTTATTGCATTGCAAAAGTTTACCATCGTTATAACTCATCGGAGATTTAATCTATTTTAGATCCATGTCCCATAGTAGATTATATAATTATATTCGACATGCAAAACATATTCAGACTTAATATGTACTTGGACCTACCTACAGTAGACGATAATTTATTTTAAAAATAACTTCATTTCAATTTTAATACAGCAAACAAAGTTATTCAAAGTTATTTATTTTTTCTTTCATTTATTATACGTTAGAAAAGCAATAACAAAGGAAATGTCAAAAACTACTAACGTGGCAGAAACATGTATTTGATTAAAATGGAATTTATGATGCATAGAATTCACTATATTATTTAGGACGAGGATAAACTTAATTTTATTACGTGGCCGGTATTTGGAAAATTATTTTCCTGTAAGATGTAATCAGCCTGTATCAATACTAATTATTATTTTCATTGTAAATAGAAAAGGGAAAAAGATGTACACTTAATCTAAAATGAACTTTACAAAATCAAAGGATGCTGTGTTACATAATGTTTTAAACATTATGTAATACAGCATTATTCAAAATAGTACTCATGGTCTTGAGTATTTATTGACCATACTTCAATCAAATTATATAAAACAATACAGGATCACTTTTAATACTTCCTTTTATGAGGTGAAATAAACTTGAAATAAATAAAAAATGAATTTTTCTTAATATTATTTATACTAATATTGTGTCACAAACATATTATATATAACGTTATAATAAGCAATACACTAGACACCATAAATACTAAGGTGAGCACGACATATACATTTACTCGCCCATAAAGTATATACTGTACTCACTGTACTCACGCTGTACTCACTCGCAAACAATAGATTAGTTACTGTACTCGCATTCGATAAAGTTTTAAAAGGGCACGGAGAAAGTAAAATTTCTCCATATTTTTCGCTTCATCTCCTCGCAAACTATCATCTCTCTTATTTTTCCTTCTGATCTTATGACAATTTTGGCAGGAAGTAAAACATCAAGGGAAAACCTTTACATTTTTACTCTCTGTGAATTTAAACTAGGACCATTTTTACACTTTGACCTTGAACTTTCTGTAACAAATCAAATTATTGACTTTATGAGGATCAGTTATGTCAGATCTTACTAGTTTTCGCAGCCTTCGAAAATGGCATTACATGTACCTTCATGGCTATTAAAAAAAAACTGTTTACCACTTTTATTCAT
Organism: Druceiella hillmani; assembly: GCA_039881145.1. NCBI lineage: Eukaryota > Metazoa > Arthropoda > Insecta > Lepidoptera > Hepialidae > Druceiella > Druceiella hillmani. The sequence continues at coordinate 28,978,861 of JAYKKI010000011.1, read as the reverse complement.
TATTAATTTAATCATTTTTTTGAATTTCATGTTTAAAATTTATCGAAATATGTTCTAAATATATCTTCCAAATACGGTTTCTATTCACGTGCGCTGCGTCAAGTACGTAGCTGAAATCACTAAAACAACTATAGGTTTTCATGTATTATCAATGTGGCTGTTTAGAAAATTCAAACCGGATTAACAACCCGAGGCTGTTGAAAAAAAATTACAATTTTTTCAAACCGAATTTTAAAAATTTATTTATATGTCCAACTAATTTCTCAACAGTGGAAATTACCTCATTAGTATTAACTTTATGAACAACGCAATGATTCAATCAATATTACATAATCTTAGATTTCGATTACACTTGCGAACATTTTTTTAACCAAGTCAACATTCAATCACTTCCAGTCATTTTTGTACCGTTATCGAAATTAGGTTGTAAATTATTTCATATCGTAAGCTAATTAAATTAATTAGTGTTTTTGTCTTCGAACTAAAAAACCGGTTTCCTATTACTTTTTAGATTAAACGTATTTTTAAACATATTACCTCCATCTTTTCTATAAGTCTATATTACGCTTCACTTGGTTTTGTGGGCACCGTTCAAAACAATCTATAAATTGCGGGTCATGTTGTCCTATCTTTTTATTCTCTCGCCTTTAATATATAAAACTTATCGCCATTAAAAAATGGAACACTAATCGAGATTCTGAATACATAAACGTTATGTGTAAATAGATAAAAACACCTGGCTAAAATACTGTACCAAGAGAAAACAGCTACAAGTGCGCTGACTCTGGGAAAGAAAAATACATATTAACATTGCTCGTCAATAAAGGGCGTTAATAGTTCAAAAATAATGAGAGCAACTTTTTGTAAATTATTTGTGGGCCGTTATTCTAATTGGCTTTTAATTATTTCTTTGAATGTGTAGCTAGGTGTGTGAGTGTTATTTAAGCATAAACGTTTGTCGAAATATAACTTTAATTTTATAATCCCGACTACGACAAGTGGAGTGATTTTCATAAAAGACGTGTCATTGGATTCGTCCGTATATTAAGAGTGTAAAAGTGTTAGGCCTTACAGTCGTCCAAAATTTGTAATAAAAATATTTCTTCAATAATGCAACAGAACTTGTTTGTAAAAATCCATACTGAATTGAAACATTTGATTTTTATATAGAGAGCGAGGTTTACACCTATATATATATATATGTATATATATAAATATATATATATATATATATATAAATATATATATATATATATATATATATATATATATATATATATATATATATATATACATATGACATAGATTAGTGTACGAAATTTGCGCATTAAGTATCACAATTATACACATATATATACCAATACACATTTAAGTATCAAGACTTTTCTTTTTTCGCAATCAATATAATACTTTTTTTCATTATATCTCAATTTTCTGAAGTAAATTTCTTGCCTAGATCACTGCGACATACGACCGCGAAAATAATACACTTTATTTTTTCACCTTCCGCATCCACCCCATTTTCATTAGAATACACAGAAAACGATTTTATTAAAACTTTCCTTTTTCACAACCTATTAATATAATGTAGGAATCATATTTTCTCAATATTGTTAATGCAAAGACATCTAACATTTATATAACAGATATTTAAATGTGATAAATGTCGAACTGTATATAGTATTTGAAGAAGAAAGACAGAAATTAACTTTTAGGTAGGAATAATGTACACAAGGATAAAAAAAGACTCAAATAAAAATAAATTTATTTATTGTAACATTGTCTAGTAAGAGCAAAGAGAATATGTTAGATGCAGTTTTGTTTCCCTCTTTTAATTACTTTAGGTTAAATATCTAGGTTAGGTTACCTTCGAAAAGTAAGCGTGTCACGTTCCTAATAAAAACAGTATTTTTGAAAATAAAAAATTAAAATATGATCGGTAAAGTGCCAATTTTTTATTTTTTTAAAAATATGTACATTCGTGTAACGTAACATATTCGTACGAATTATGTTATATAAATGTTGCATATTCGTACTAACGATAAGAGTGACATTAAACAAATTAGTTTTGCTGGAATTATTGTGCTAGACTTTGCATTTTAAATTTCAATGTCATTATTTACTTAATAGAAACATTGAACAAACTAATCGCCTTCATATTCATCGGACAACCATCCTAATTTCGTAACATTTACTCATTTTAGTATAAATAAGTCCACGCCCATAATATGTGAGATACAAGATCACGGACACTGACTGTACTAAAATTATATATCTGAATCGAATATGACTCTTTAAGTCATATTCGATTCAGATATTGTATACATTAGCAAAGTGTGGCGTGATAGCAAATTAGCTCTTATAATAATTCCTGTTTCTGCGCACCGGCGTGCTGCAGAGGTGTTTTTCGGCTTTTCGTGTTTCATTGTATATAATTTTGCTGGATTTATTTGGTAAACGGTACTATGACTGTAACAGCCATAGTACTTATTATGGCTTTGTACAGCGATGTAATTCAGAAATGACACTTTATGTCAATGTCTTAATTTTGTCATTTTGGAAAATCTTCTAAATACGTAATATCGTTTTCGGCTCATTCTTCTTCTACATGGATTTGAACATCAACATAGATAGATGAAGGTTGTTTGGGCTTTGTGATAGTCTAATCATTCGCTGTGCCAGAATGGTTTAATCTTCTGTTATTTTGCTACTTGGAGGATGAAATATGCATAGGTCGCAAACTACATTTATGTAATCTGACTATATTTATGTACGCGTTGTTCAAGTTTGATAGTACATTATCCAATTACCTCATGTCGGTGAGTTCATTTACTGCTTTGATTATCCAAGTAACCGTAGTTATGGAACAAGATTGTTTCGATACTTCATTGTCTCCATGTCGTTTTTCACAAAAAAATGTGGTATTTTCACAATGAAGTTTAATTACACCAGCACACAGAAATAACCACAGTCAGCAATGACAACATGATTTACCTTTAGACAAAGTCTTAAGAGGTTAGTATTGTTTTACATAATTAATTCTAATGCTGATGTGTTATTGTTCTTTCCAATAGAAAAGTATGGGCCAATTACATCTATTATGTAATTATTTAATCTAGTAGTACAGACAATTATCATGGGCTTTAAAATAATACGCGTTCCTTATTCATTGATTATATTCACTATTGTAAACAGTAATCTGCACATTTTCAATATTTATACATTTCTTTAATTAAAGACCCTATGTCCATATGTTGGCGTACGTATATTAAGTCTAGGTATAGTGATACAAAATTAGTGACGAATCGAAGCCGTAAATAAAAAAAAATTCCAGCCATTCCAAGTCAGACTTATCAATTTCTTAAAAATATTTATAATGATCTATACTAGTTATCGTGAAGTTATACGGTTCTGCTGGTACCTTATTTTACGAAAAGTGGCCGGGGAATATTTCTGGCAGTTGACAGAAGCTAAAACAATAATTTCTAAATATTTATGCAGGAAAACGATCGAAAGGCCTTTTTCACGAGTTTTTATTTTTGTGTTTCTTAATCCCACAAAAACGGGATTACGTTATATTGATTCAGTTTCATTGCATTATTTTTCTTTAGCTTTTTGCACATCCTCGGCCAAAAACTAGTGCATATATATTTAAACAACTCTTATCTAATTATGGAATAAATGTATTCATTTGTGACTTCCGAACAAACTAAGCGAAGGTATGTTTTTGGCAAATAACGGAAACTGTTAATAAAATTAACAATAATAATATATATCTATACGTAAATAAAAGAGTTCTTTAAAGTACAAGTCTACAAATGGAAATGATTTAGTTTTAAGTATCCCTTTTCCTTATTGCACACATAATGAAAAAACAATTAATTTTATGAATGTTTTAGAGGAATATTTTGCAAGATTTTTTGTTTGTGATTTACCTATAATATTATCATAACATTAGTTCACTCTACATTAGTTCTGATTCTATGCACATCTCTACATTAGTTCTGATTCTATGCACAGAATTATTAAAAAAAATAATTTTTCCTAACTCAGTTAGACCTTAGTCAGTTTTTAACTTTCCTCAAATAAGAAAAAAAATATTCCCTTCAACCATTTGTTGCTGAAATACATAGTACCATACAAAGAGCCCTGTCTAAATCGTGATAGACCTTTTCCAAATCTTCAAATTTTATGAACCTTCTCTGGAGAATGTTTCTAATTTTTACAAGCTTTTGATATAAAACATCTAATGGCGCGTTTGACTGGGAGTTAAAACGTTCTGATGGCAAATCGTGACGTGCCATTCGGTCAGCTTCTCGTCTTGTCGACTCTTTCCAGCTTAATGCGGCCATCTTTGCGTATTGACTGCTAACAGTGGTATTATAAAATTAATGTGTTATAATATATATATATATATATATATTTATATATATATACACATATATAAATCTAATGAAAATATGTTTGTATTTTCAACAGATAGTAAAGAAATATTTTTTAAATTAAATTAATATTTTATTATTAACAACTATCTGAATATTTGTTTTTTTCGCTTTCAATTCGTTCAAATAAACATATTTCTATCTCTAATAAAAATATATCTGCCAGGCGGCCCGTGACTGTTCACATTTTTTTTTCTCTAGTTGACGTATAGCAGTGCTTCACGTATAGCAGTCGAGGAGTGTGCAGGTGCATCACCATACTAGAACCATATGCAACTTAATCTTCTAAGCGAAATGGCACCCAGTCAGTCACCGAGCTTGTTCTGTATAAAATGGTAATATGGTTCGGTTTTTAAAGCCCTGCTCTTATAATGACCTTGTAACCAGAGGTCTGATGTCCATTAGGATAACTTTGGCGCCATGGTCGTAATGCAGCTTGCGCGCTGCAATTAGATTCACCGTACACCAGTATCATATCGAAATATTCAGCGTTAGTAAACTGTTAGATTCCACGTACACTAGTATCATATCAAAATATACATTGTTAGTAAACTGTTAAATTCCACGTACACTACTATCATATCGAAATATCAGTATCGGCACGCATTTTAAACTCTTTCGGGTGTATGTTTTGTAAATGAAACACTTTAATTAAATATTCATATTTTAATAAAATATTCATATTTTCGACAAGATTAAGATTAGTCATGTGTTTTCACTCGGGCTAGATTCAGTTTGATGCAGAGTATAACCTATATGAATGACAGACATGTTCTTTGTTACAGCCTGTATATGATGACGACATAATATTTAATTACGACTTACCTATTGTAATAAGAATAATAATAGGCGGTTTGGTCGTTTGCCAATTCATTTTTCAATACAAATTTTCATCATCACGAGGCGGTGTTCAGTTTAAAACATAGCGCATTTCCAATTAAAAACATAATGAATTACATTAGTTACACTATTTTCAGATTGACTGCATTTCTCAGCAAAAATATATTTACATGTGAATTAACACAAGCGATGGACATAGATAAGAAGATAAGGCGATGCTATATAAGGGCCAGTTCCTAAATAATGGTTTGACTGCATATTATTAAAAGAAACTGATTTTGGCAATTTTTTTATTATTTGAACTTTATGTAACACGTAGAAAGATAAAAAATTAGCGATGCGTGCGAACAACCTCACCTACCGCGTGCTATACAGCAACTGATTTCGGGCCATCGTGCTCGTGGCAAATTTAGTTAGTACAGGCCCAAGCACGATAACGCTCGTCGGCACTCTAACGGTTAATATACAATTTAAGATATTAAAATTTCATTGCTATAAAAATATATTTCAATAAAATTTAAGTAAATTTAGAAATGCATTTGTAAATATCGTCAGGCTTCTGAAAATAGCTCTCTGACATCACTAGGTCATAAATTTCATATACGAATATGGACAACTCATATATGTATCAGAAACCAAACAAAAAATACACAAAGACTTATTAGATTATAGAAATATCTATTAGAGCATGAGATATATTTTCAAACTTTAGATAAAACCTCACACTTGGCCAACAACAAATGATATATTTCAAAATGCCACATATTGATGTTATTACTCAACGGAAACCACAGGAAGTATCTTCCATCAGGATTGGAGAAAAAGTGGTTAGATTAAAGAAATGGGATAAAATTGTGTAAAAAACATAATAAAATAATATACAATAACTCTACATGCACACACTGGTATAGCCAGCATTTTTGTGGGGAGATAAACAGGGGCCAACACAGCCAAAATAACGATTTTGTTCTCAATCATCTAATTTCTTCATAAAGCTGGTGAAGTGTCTGGAATATAAACAAAATGCTATTCAAATGAGTATTTAATGATTTGGGATATCTGGGATAGAAAACATTAAGTTCCAAACAATATTTCAAATTTGAATAATTTTATACATAAGTTGGATATCGTAATTTAAAGCAGATATAAAACAGAAAGAAAATAATTATAATCTTCCTCACAATTGGTGTTTTTACATATTTTTGATGCTTTACTAATGAGTGTCTGTCTGAGGATATATTCAAACTGGCTTACTATTGAATTACGACACCCACCATTCTGTTGTCGGACAATTGAAAAGAAATTTTCTAGGGAATCTTGATTTGTTCTACGAGTTTGTAATTTATGTACCTTGTGCTGAGAAGAAATTTCATTATATGAACTGATTGAAGATTTTATAGATATTATTCAACCATTAATACAAGCAGAAGACCTGCTTGTATTAATGGTTGAATTGCATTCTACATTCATAAATTGACATTCTGTTAAGTTTTTAATCCTCCAAAACAGAAAAATGGGATTATTACTATTAAATGTATCAAATAATTTATTTAACTCAGATATAAACTTACCTAGAAAGTTCTAAAATTTTCATTAATGAATTGTCTTCCGCAGAGTATGTTTGTGACTAAAGAGAATGTTTGAGCTAACTGCCAATTCCTCCCTGCTACGCAATTACAGTCATGGTTTTGGCCTACAAAAAAACAAAACATTAAAAGCAGGTATGTGAAATGGATACAAGTGCAGTTTAGTGACAGTGAATCAATCCCTTTTTTTCTTTTTTCCATTTGGAAGAAAACTTACAACAAATAATATTTTGAATATCTGTAAATGCCGTCCACAACATTATTTAGTAAAAAATTCAACCTAAAACTGTTTTACAACCGGCAAATACACACAACAACTGTCCGAAGTAATTCCAAGTTTTGTGATGAAGTTTTCTTGCAAAAAACTTCATCACAAAACTGTAGTTTATGTGGTGAGCCTTATAACTAAAACAACATTTAATGCGAATTTTCTTTCCAATAACAGTAAAAATTAATTTTAACTAAAATACAATGGGTACATGGAATATTTTTATATCTTCTTTGAAAATATGATTAGTTCTTCAAAACATTACAAGAATTAATATGTATATGTCAGAATTACTTTCCAGCCTTAAGAATTCAATTTTAACAATAAACATCTTTGCAACTTTTTTATTATTGTAACGTCACAAAATACCAACAATTATGTTTGCATCGTTAGTGTATAAAATTTACATTAAACTTTGAAATATCATCTTGTAATATTATATAATAAGCAATAATGGACAACACTTACCGATTTTCGGCGAGAGGCAAGGAGAAAAACAAAAATTCAGGCGATTTTTTCATTGTATTAAATCCACAGAAAACACATGCAGTTTGAGTGTGAGTCTGATTTTTGTTGTGTAGTTGTGTAGCATCTTTGTCCATCGCAACATATAACTATCACCAGAGATCACTGTATATATTTATATTCATTGTCATCTTGGATGCAGAGACATCCCCATGTCCAATTCGATCTGGCCTGACAGGGGGAGACTATGTGACAGTGCAATAACTGCAAGGCAGAAGAAAAGCGATCGTTAAAACTGAAATCCACTGTGGTTATCAATATAATAGCACTTTTCCTTGTCAATTTATAATTATCACAGACTGATGTCGCGATTTTTATGAATATAAAAACATGATGCTTTCTGTGACACTAAGTATAAATCAATGGCATATAAATATAAAGACATCTGTTAATGTCTACTATCAATGATTTTGCTCACTAAATTGCTACTAGATGGCACATTTGATCCCAAACAGTTTAATTTCTTGGGAAATTATATTAGATGCACATATCCTGTAGACACACTTTTCCCAACTTACCTTATACCAATTTGCATAAAAATATATCTAGAATCTGAGTACATAATGCAACACTTATGTCATTATGATGAAAGTATAAATTTACGAACGCACCCAACAACGAAATATGGGTCATTTCATTTGACATTTTACAATTGACTAATTTACTTTTAATTGTTAAATAAGGGAAGAGGAAGACTACATTAAACATCAGAATAAAACTTGCAAAGGAGTGCTTTTTAAAACAATGAATGTTACCTATAAGAATGAAAAATTATAATAAACAGTAATGTATGCCACGTTACACACCTGGGAAAGATAGATAGTAATCTCTGTCACTTTCGTAAAATCAAATACGACAATCAATTGTAAACAGACTTTTGACCATTAAAACAATATAGTGCTCAGTTTTCCACAATTCAAATCTCACATTCACAAGCAACATAACCTTTTACATACAATGATTATTACTATTTTGAGTGGATAAAATACTGCACAGATATTGACAAACATTTAAGCAAAACTTCTTATTTCTGTCACTAAGTTACTTCTATGTTTGTTAAACGGTTGCTATACACAACATTTTTGCAATTGTTTCTTAGGTTCACTAATATATCAAACTTGTCCCGCAATAAACATTTAATCTATAGATTACCTGTTATTGGACAAGGTCAATAATTCTAAATCGCCATATATTCTTTTTGTGTGACAAGCTAGATCGCACGCCTCTGTCTTAACTATGGAGAAACTAAAGCATTTGTCCACATTCAAACAATGTACACCAACTTGTCACCCTGCCTGCGACTCATACTTTTATTCAGATTCCCCATAGAATTCCAAGAGAGTTTCCTTTTCGACAACGATTGGACATAAAGAAAGAAGTAGATAATACGTACACTTTGGAAACAAGTTGTTACTAAAGTAGCAGTGATTTATAAATATTTTAAGTGAATAAAAAATTATCGAAAAGCAATGATTTCTTTATTAACCCTTAACTGGTATCGTAAATTTGATAAACGTAACTGGTATTATGGGGGCCGCGCGGACCCCATATGATTTTTGCTTCTAGCAAACAAATTTTAACTATGTACTTGATTCAATGCTCATAAATGACAAATTATAGGCTCGATTTATGAAATCAATTACTTTTTATTTTTATAAATCTTCTTACTTAATTATTACAAGAGATCACAAAATAGTAAAAACTTTTTGGTAATTTTTTTTTTACGTTAATAATATATATGAAATTTATTGTTTGGAAAGTTATAACCAAAAATAATATTATTTTACTTAATCTAGAATATGTAAACTTAAATAAAAAATAAAGCTTTATAGGCTCTTATTAACATTTCACAAAAATCTACTTGAATCTTCACTTAAGACTTATGAATACAATATCAAAACATTTTTCAGTCTTGACAATTATCCCATAGTGTTTTTGTGCTACTATGTACTTTACAAATGAATTTTGAACAATTATTGCACTTTGTAGCAAATTTTCCATCTTTTTTTCTATCACATAAGTGACAGCGTCCTCTTTTCAAGACGTTTTGGCTTGAAGTAGCAACATTAGACGTCGAGGATAATGACCCCACGCTAGCTGCTAGGAAATTATCAATTATATCACGCAAATTTCTGGAGTACTTTAAATACTCAGCTTTTCTGTTTGTGATGAGTTCTGCACCAACAGATTTTATGTAGTTCTTTCGCTTCATTCTTTTCGCAGTGTTTGAACCTTTCCACAAGACATAGCCGTTCACGCAAGCAATATTTAGAATACCAGCAAATACTACACTTGGCCAACGTCGTGTTCTGCGAGCTACTGAGTAATTGACCTATTTTTGATCTAAGGCATCCACTCCACCTTTTTTGGAGTCGTAAAACTCAATAATCTTCGGTTTCTTTGCACGTTCAATAAACTTTTGTCATGATGCATTGAAGAAATCATTACGCTTTGATTTTTTTTTGGCACAAATGAAGATAATGTTATTTTAGCTGTAAATCCAATAACACAAGATCCTGGTTCTCTATGCTTATGTGGTTTGAATGCAGTGGGGATTTCATGTTTGTTTTTTCGTAAAGTCCCAACGTACGTCAAATTTTTTTCGAGTAATGTATCAACCAACTCCATCGAAGAAAACCAGTTATCTGCTGTTATGTTCCTGTTTGATCCAAAAATCGGGGAAGCCAACTGTAGTACGAATTGTGCAGGAATAGATGGTCGCCCTTTTATACGTTCCTGCTGTTTACCTGTATATATGAAAGCGTTATATAAATAGTTAGTCTCAGCATCACACATACATAATATTTTGATGCCGTATTTAGCAGGCTTTGATTTCATGTACACTCTGAAAAGACATCAGCCTCGGAATGGACATAACATTTTGTCAATAGTGATATATTCTAAACAACAGCAATTTTTTGGCAGTTTTCTATAAACTTATCAAATATTTCAGAAATTAGTGACAAGGTAGCTCTAAAAATATTACGACCTGTTCCATCTGTAGCCCACAAAGATTCTACGTCTTCATGTTCTGATTTGAACACTCCTGTCAACAGCAAAATACCTATAAAAGCTTTCATCTCTGTAACAGATACGTGGTTCGTCCAATATGCAACCACAGTAGTCTTTTCCGATTTCTCGGTAATCTTTTCAATGGTTATAATTTGTATAATGTTATTATCAACTAGCAATTCAAACAATTCCTTGGTAGTAATATTACTTTTAGATGCAGCGGGACCAATTAAACCAGGTCTTTGCCTTATTATATTATGCCGACGAGTATGTGAAGGTGCTGGTGGATATTTAGACCACTTGTAATTATTTTTTCCATAGTAGTTGGATTGACTAGGTCCTCCAATTCATCTAATACCAATGACTAGGTCCATCATTTTCATCTTCACTCTCTGAGGAAGACCCTTGAGTATCAGAATCCACGTCGCCATTATCGTCAGAATCAAGGGTTACTGGATCTTCACAATAATTTAAAATTTCACTATCAGTACATTCATCTTCTGGTCTGGCTCCAATCACTTATTCGGAATCATAATCTTCGTTTACAATCTCTCCTATTGTTTTATCACTTAAAGGCCGCGACATCTTGATTAAATAACTGTAAAAAAGAAGAAACAAATAAAAATTATAATGTCAAAAAACTAACGTAACTGGTTTCGTGGGAGCCGCGCAGACCCCAACACGTGCATACCTGCATCCTGGTAAGAGATGCAGCGCCCAACGTCCGGCACCCGCCGCGAATAGCGACGTAATGAGGATACTTAAAATGGCGGCTGCCCACGATGTTTAGCTTGTTAGGAAATATAGAAAATGTTATGCGTGGGGGCCGCGCGACCCCCATCATTTAGGTTAAAATAACTCGTATATTTACATATTTGTACATAATGCACAATGGTAAAGGATTATGGAAGTATCATATTTTATATCCATATTAGTATTGTGAGTTATAAGGGACAGTCCTTTATTAGTATAATTCCTTCTATGCTTCTAGTGCGTATCATCCATTTCTAGTAAAAAATTTCTTCGAATGTATTTCATTCATGAGAATTAATGGTATCATCTATTCAATTACAAAAATTCCCTCACATTCTATAAATATCGTAAAGAAGTTACAATTAATAGTTATTTGCTTTTTTTAAATACTTTGCCAATGCGTCATCTATTATTTAACATATGTATGTTAACTGGTATGGCACTATAAAACTCAAAAATTAATAAATGCTCATAATAAATCATAACGAGTCATGAGAACGGATTTATTTCACTGACATTCTGTTATGATATACACGGTTGTTAAAAAATTGCATAAGCAAGACTTCTAATTTACAAGCAACCAAACGGAACGAACAATTTTATATTCTTATCTTAACTTTCATTGAAAAACTGCTTTTGTTCAGTTTTGTTAAACCAACTGCAGAATTTAATCAAAATGAAATTTAAAAACAAAGTAAGTTCAATTTTAAAACATAAATTTTAATATATAAAAATAGATTTTTAATAACAAGGATAAAATAGTTATTTCAGAAATCAAACTCAGTTAATTCTAGTAAAAAAGAATATTATGAATTTGCACTAGATTTATACTGTGAAAAGACCGCCGTCTGTCATGTCTTAAGGAAAATTACTTTTATTGAACTGTTCGAAAGCATGTGAGTTAAAGATTGGAATACATGATGTGATGTATCCTACAAAGAAAAGCAAATTTTAGACTGTCATAGAAAGGAAATGATTTCAATCACAGATTGTCTTATAATTACTTTTGCTGTCTCCTATAACTCCAATTGTTGAAATAGTTGAATTGATGTGTAATTGGAAAAGTTTAAAATAATTAAATGTTTAGAAATAATTAAATGTAATTAAATGTAAATCCAGAAATTGGAAAATTCGCACCATAAAGAAAAAAAATATAATGAATCGAGGATATTAAATTATTGATATAGTTTCCTTTTTATAAGCCTAAATATAATTAATAATTAAGATAATTTTTCATCAATATTACAGGTTACTTTCATATATTTGTCAATTTCATTATATGTTTTGGATAATAATGTATCATCGCATGCTACAAAGCAACTACCTGATGAAATGCTTTTAGAAAAAATTAAAAATATTATCAAAAACAGTGCTCATAATTTTAACAAAACAATAAAGCACACCATATTTGCATTGAATCAAGATGTTTCAGATCATCAAAATAAAGATGATATGTCTGAAAAGCACCACTTAATGCTTGTCACTGAGATAGCGAATATACCGGACCATTATGCTATTTCTAATACAAAAGCAAAAAGCGTAAAGCCACTTCGTCGTCAAGAGTCCGAGCCATTTACTGTAAGACCAGAGCCAATACCAACTATAGAATATCAACAAGATAAAGATTACATTTCAGAAGGTATGGATCCTAAACCTGAATCCCATATTCAATTTTTACCCAATTCTATATATTACGGTACTGAAAAAAAATGTGTTAACTGGATGTACGGATGTGACATTAACGTGAAAAGTAACATTTTGAAAGCTTTAATAAAGGATGGTTTAAATTTCGATTACTACCATGTGATTGGAATGGATCTAGACAGTTATTTAACGCAACATAAAAAAGCAGAAATGATGAATATTCAATAATACCAATACACAAAACATAAAAAAAATGTGGACAAAAAAGCTACTGCATATGAAAAAAAGCCAATTTGTTTGCGCTGCCAAATTGTTTTTAGCTCAAATTTAATATTCCCTGAATTGAATTGATACTTAATAGATTTATTAATTGGAATATAATCACTCTTATATAATTTTCCTTAGAAGTGAAAATATAACAAATTATTCAACATTGTTTATTTGCTTAGTTATAGTAACAAAAAGCTTTGCAATTGAAGATGTAAATAATACTATGTTGGTTGGTTGGTCTTCCATTAAGTACTATAATTCTGAAATTTTTTTAAAGAATTTAAAGAATATTATATATTAAAATACCTACTAATAAAATGTTCCTTTGTTCCTTTGTTGTTTGTTTGACTATTTTAATTTAGACATTATTAAAGAAAAGAAAAGAAAAATAATGATGTGTGTAACAGTATAATTTTTTCAAGTCTTAAATAAATATTATCACCTGTTATTTCAGTTTTACAATATATTTTTTTATAATACCTATGTGGCTATAATATCTTACGTTTTAGCAATAATACAGTTTTTCAAGCAATTTCCCTGCCCTTTTTTGACTTTTCCTTTTTCCTTTGACATGTATCTAAAAGGTTTTTTGTCTTTCCCTTTTCTGCTAAGAACATTGGGTGCCAGCGCAGTGATTCAAGTGTTCACCATTAATGAGGTTTTGTAATTAAATAGGTTTTTAGATATACAACTTTTTTTATAGAAGCAAAACTAAACATACCGATACTGAAAAATTATAAACATTTTTTTTGCTTTTTAATATGTAGAAGCAACCTGAAAAACCTGAATCACGATTTGCTCTTGGCTTCATAAAATTTTGCGGGTCACTGGCAACAATTTGGATTAAACGTCATAAAATACCTTCATTGTCTAAACACAATATCAAGATATTAAATGTTGTGAAATTAAAGATTTGTGAAATTAAAGATCTAGGATAATTTTAGTGAAAAATGGAATTTGACTCAATTTTCCCCATTAGCAGGATACTTGTTGGAATAGGAATATTTAACTGTACCCATATTAAACAGGAAAAGAAATAGATCAACAGCAAGTATACATTTACACAATTAGTGTTCTATGCCATCAGCATATTTTTAATAGTAATATACTCCACTGCCATGAAGTGTTTAAAAAAATTAGTAAAAAAGTCATGTGTATTGTTAAATTTGTACTTCAATTCCAATAGTAAGTCCAATCATTGTCTGTCTGACATTGTCCTGAAGAGAAATGATTTTTTTCATTTTCCAGGACTCTTCTCACAATTTTTTTCATTCAGTCAGTCTAGAAGAGACTTGCATGATATTTGTCTGTTATTATTTTATTCATTTCAACAATTTATAACAGTTGATGGATCTAGGTTTTAGAATTTTCTATCTCATGGGATTTTAGGTTCTATTATTCTATATACGGACATAGTTCCCAAATAGGTCTCTTATATAGGTATAATATTTCAATTCTTTTGAGAAATTACACAAACTCTTTGGTCATGTGGTTAAGACCAAAGAGATCATATTTTTTTTAGTTTATAAACATGACATTTTTCAAAGTTTTTCGAAGAATATTAATAGTCTACTAAACGCTATCAAACCTACAAGAGGGAACATTTTACTAAAAAATATCCCTAGGAACATTATACATATATAAAAACTGAAATACAAGGACTGTTGTGGGTAATGTGTAATATTATATGTTTTCATATTCAAATTATACACTCATTTTTAAAACCAAGTTCTTAAACTCTTCATTTTAATTCGTAGTTGCTACCAAAGCAATACGAAATTGATTAAAGAAATTATTTAAATAACGCATTAAGAGATTTCGTTATAGATAATAATTTAAACCGCCGCAGAACTAACTTCACAAGAATAAATGTTGAAAATAGTATGTAAATAGTTACCAAATTAGAAGTAATTTTAATTACATTAGGCAATTATTAATTAAAGCAAGCTAAGACGTATTATGAAGAGCATATAACTGCTAATGGCATATGCTCATATACAACTGAAGAGTGTAGAAAAATGGACATACATTTATTTTAGGAGTTTTCAACATCAAACAGTTTATGGTAAAAAGTAAAATTCAATCCAGGCACAATAGCCGAAAGATATATTTTATATATATCCTGATTGATCGCTCCTTATTTTGATCTGAATGCAATGACTGAACACACTATTGTAATTGTATTAAAAGCCAAAGGATGGTAATTGTATTTAATTAGATAACATTAAAATTGAAAGATGTTTTGTGACTGTGCAATAATTAATGATTATAATTAATTTATATAAAATATGTAAGATCCCATCATTGTTTCAGAACATAACCACAAGGTGGTTTTGGAGCATTTTCTTCTGTAGCTCCCTTGAGGATTCCAATCCAATGTCAACCTTTGAATGTCAACAACAGAACATATTAGAGTGTGTGCCAGTCATCATAATATTCACCTTTTGATTTTAATATGTCTCAGATCTTGGTTTGTTTTTCTATGAAGGTTTTGTTGAAGATTCGGGCCGATTGATAAATATATAGTTTTCTTAGTACCTATTTGCTTATATTTGGAATTGCTTTGTAATTATATCGGTGACTTTCCAGGTTTCATTACTTCTCGTTAAGAATACCAAACTTATTTATGTATGAAATGCACAAAGGGAATATTGCCATAAAAATCTCAATAGGCATTGATTGAAAGATCTACAATAGTTGCTCAATTTTTCAAGGTGGCTCTCAATTATAACACTGTTATTGGAATTAAATATTCTCTTACCCATATTAATACCGTTGTTAGTTTGTGTATAAATTTCTTTAAAGGCGTGTTAAGAAATAAAATAAATGTTAAATTATTGTCATGTAAAATTTATTAATTTATTTCTTTATTTTATTTATAGGTCGGTTCTTATTTAATATATCCATAATTAACACTGTAAATATTTTAAAATCAATCAGTATTGGTATACATATGTCATAGTATTTTGCGAAATTTATTATGAACTAATAACTGTTCTCAAATGAACTTTACAGGGAATAATTAAATATTTATGCAATGAACAGCGGAAAAAACAATAGTAAATTGGTTCAACTTAATACATAAATGCAATAACTGATTTAATAGGGTTATTAACCTTGGCAGTGGCAAAATAATAATATATTTTAAAAATACAAAAATTATATAGTATATATCCATTTCATGTTAATCGACAATTTTAAATTTGAAACTAGACTTAAAAGCAATCAGTTTCACATGCCCCAAATCATATTTCAAGACCACATTAATTTGTTCAACTAGCATAGCACCCATATATGATGAAATTACATAATTACTATGGGCCATTCAGAAACATATCTTACTAATGATCATTATTGTTAAATAATGAATTATTCAATGGATTAATTAAAAGGAATAACCTAAACTAACAAATATATAATTCGCATTCAATAACTTTAATTACGACATACAAATTTTAATATTGTAACTTTATATTTCAGGATAAATACAATAGCTACGACTAACAATCATCACTACTGATAACATCACAAAATGCAGTGTATAAATACATTATTTGATTTAGTTTCTTGCTTAATAAAACAATAATGTTTATATATCCAATATAATCAATTTTAATTACATTATAAACTTATAAATAATATGGCAAATTATTCAGTACACAGAACAACACAGTATTACATGTTACAATTTTTTTTAATTTAATTTTTGTGCGTTAATTTCTTAGAGCAATAAATCAATTTATATTAGTGTCTCTTCGTCCAAAACTAAGAGTATCTGTAATTTACATGCACTTGCCCATGATACTAAACTTCAAATATAAGCATTTTCATCAAAAAGTAAGGGGGTACTGAAAACAAAATTAGAAAATCCTATGATTTAACTGCAATAAGAATGTGAACTATAAATTTCACTTTTTAATGCGATTTAATTATGTTTAAAAAAAAGTTGTTAATTGTATAATTGGTTTATTCAACGGAGTAATTGCACATAAATTGCGTTATATTATTCTGTGTCAGAATTTTGATTACATACATATTTATTGTTTTAAAATTACATTAATGACATTTTTACACAATTGTTCATATTAGTTGTGGCACTTACACACATTAATTATTAAAAATCAATCTATCTATTCTTTTAGACATTAGTTACAGATTCAGATACAATTGAAAAATAATACAGACACACATAAATTTTATAAAACTCTTAATATTACCTATTCATTATTAATTACCACCATTCAAGAATCCAGTCTGCGTGCTGAAAAATAGTAAAGGAGAGTTTAATCTTAAGAAACAAAAATAGGACATCATTTAATGATTTATAACATAAATATGGAAATATGTTTTCAAAAGCGGACTAACACCTTCTGAGATTCAAGATAAAGATTTAATATTCCTTTGAACTCAGAAATTTATGAATAAAGTTGGCATGGTGAAAAAAATTAATGAATAAAGTAGAAATAGTCAAAAATGAATTTAAATAATAAATTAATGTATAACTAGATAATACATTTTTGCCGAACTTAGATAAGTTTGTATAACGCGATCATAATGAAATATCTTCACTATTTATCTTTATATTCATAAAATAACTAATTTTTTTAGCCTGTGTGGGGTCACTGTATAACGTAATCTTTTATCTAATTAATTTTCAAAAACAATTTTCACTGTGTTATACAAATCTTTTTACTTCTTCTACCACTTGTTCTTTATTAAATTTATTAAAAGTATTGTTAACGTTTTTTGTGGTTCTTTCTTTGATTAGAAATGTTTGCAGATTTATCAATTTTATTAGAACCATATCTACTGTAATTTTTTTACATTTGTAGGTATTTATTATTTAGACGAACTTGTAAAATAACATTCCGAAATTCCAAACATGTAAAATATGTGAATTCCTATAGAGAAGAAATAAGTATGCTCATTTATGATTCAGTATCCAAATTTTCTGTTGACAGATCTTACTTTTCTTCTAATATATTCACTATTTTTCAACTGAATTGGGTATTTATTTTAAAGAGAAGATATATTCTCTCTGAAGTACCAAAACTGGATTGCGCTTATTAGAAAGTGTGCAAAACAAGTGTATTCTGCAAAGATTATTTGCACATAGAATAAGAAGACTTCAAGATTGGTCTTACAGAAATCCTGAAGTCTATGATGTAGAACTTATCGAAATTCCATTATCGTAGCCCTGAGTTCTGCAAAACTTTATATGCATTTATTTTTTTCCAAAAATATCCTTCCACAATATCAATGGTAAAGTTTTCTGATATATAAAAGATATTAAAAAAAAACCTCCACATCTTTTTGATTGATTTCACAAATTTGGTTGATTTAACAAGTTTGGCTTTCATCTGGATTACTGTCAAAAATGATCCTAAGACACTTAGATTTTTAAACATCTGTGATTGTTTTTTTAGTTAAATAAATGCTTGCTTTCCCTCTTTTTGATTTACCTTGCAATTGAAGGATTTTAAATTCTTCAAGTTTTAGGCAGTATACTTTTAATACAAGATAATTTATCATTACCAAGAAATTGTTCCTATTTTCTGAAGTAATTATGTTTTTTGCGACCTCGAAATATAACGTTTAATATAAAGTTAATATAAGTTGAAAATAATGGAATTTCAAAAGGAATTATAAAATATTCCACCATTTCTTTACCTTACAGTTGATAATATTTTAATTTTCCTTGTCGATGGTGTTATTTACTTTCAATCCAAGTGCAAGTTTTCCATTTATTCAAATTTAGTAAGTTTTCAAATATGCTCATATGTTCCTCAGTCAGAAAAGTCCATGACAGAGACACGACAGCTTATTTACAACTTCGAGGGGATTTTGTTCCATTTGCCCAAGTCGAGTAAAACCATAAAACCAGAAGAACCTTTCTATGGAAATGAAATGGTCCCTTGTGTTTTATTATTCAAGATTTCAGGTCACATACAATCTGATATTGGTAAAACCAGTTTTTTTGTGTGTTAGAAACCTATTTCCATTTTAGATTCTACAAAACAGGCTCCCGCTCTTGATTATATAGAAGAATGTGGGTTTCTATTTTTCCGTTTGTCTTTTATAACATGTAAATTTTATTTATTTTTCCCTTATCATTATCGCATTCATCCACTGTTTAATATTACTTTTTTTTGCCGTAAAGGTTGTTCTTTTTTAGTTCACAATTAAATTCTCTTAACAAAACATTTTGACAAAAATTGAGCTGTAAATTTAACTTGTTTATCAGGGCTTTTTTCTTTTTTGACTTCCTTTTTATAAAAACCTCTTTAGCTCTCTTCACTGAAATGATTTATTTTGTTTCGGAAGCAACTAATTTTCACAGCAAACAAAGGACATTTTCTGCCTATATTTTAACAACAATAAATAATTCAATGCAGTAGTTCCATTAGGTACTTACGTTTCCCTTTTAGACACAGACATAAAGAAATTTTAAAAAATTCAACTCATTGGTTTTTAACACACGAACAAAAGCATTATACAATTTTATATTTTGCTTATTTCTAATTATTACATATAACATGGAAATGTGTTGTACATTATAACAAATGATTTATTTTTACCTAAAGAATCCATTGTAAGCATGTAACAAAATAAAGAATGGAGACAAGATCTAGCTAATGGAAGGAGTGATATTAGTGTAGCAAGGGATGGTAAAATTAAACCTATATTAGGAAAGGGATTATGAATATTATCCGAGCTACAGCCATTGTAATTGGGACGGTGATGTTGATAAACATCAAAAGGAGGAGGAGATTCATAAGCATCAAATTCGTCCCAGAATAATAAAGACCCAGCTGCTAAACTACTGTAATATTTATTCCATGGAAGCATGTAAAGAAAACATAAATTAATTACATATTATATACATTTCAAACAATATTAAATTGCTTTATTTAGTTACAATTTCATGTTTATTTTTTAATGCATTACACCCAGGTTCAGCGTTTGTTGCTTCTCTATGAATTTATTTTGATATAAATAAAATGTTAACAACTCATACTTAAAGTATTGAATATATTTACCACAACTTAGGTTTCGTTGTATGACAACATTTTTAGGTGGGCAATTTGTAAAGATTTCTACAAAGTAAGTTCACATAAAATAAGAATATTATAAAAATACTTTTCTTTTCAATATGTTACTAATGAGAATTTTATTAATGTTACAGTATTTCGTGACTATGTGGAACAGAAATGGGAATGGGTAAGTGGTGAAGGTATCTAATCTTAACAAATTGCCCACCTGAAGATGTCATACAACGAAACCTAGATTGTGATAAAGAATTTAAATAAAGTAGAAATAATACTACATCATGTTGTTTCATTTAGTTGTGAAAAATTATATCATATTTAAAGCAAATAAAGGTAATTTGTGAATTATAAATTATAACTCAATAAATTTCAGTTTAAACTGATTGATTTTTCTTAAACTATAATTTAAGATAAATTCATTAATGTAAAATACAAATTAACTTTCAAAATACTCACTTAGCACACGGACTGGCATTCACAGCAGAAACTGCAGTTCGTCCGATGTCAATAGCCTTGGAGTCCTGTAATTCTATTTGCTGAATACATCCAATGAAACCACTAATCTCATCAGAATTGATTGATGCTGGAATACCACCTGAATAAAATATATCACCAATTTCTTAAAAGCTGCATCAATATATTTTTAAATTTAAAAAAAAGCGACAAAAGGAATGATTAAAATAACTTATACAAAGACTGAAATTGTTCTCCTAACAATTTCCAACATTACTTTTATGTTTTAGGATTGTGCTAAATACAATATTTTTTATTTATCACTTCGAAATTTTAATACGATTTCTACTTAATTTATATTAAAAAACTGATTGTAACAAATACATTCTGTATTACATTGAACCTCACCTATATACAAATTTGAATCAGCATTCATGGTTTGTGTCAGACCTGGTGCCCTGGATGACTCTTCGTATCCATCCACAGTTAGATCAGCTTCACTACCAGTACGTTTTACAATTATCTACAAAAATGATGTATTATTAGAAAATAATTGAAGCCATAAAATTAATTAATATTTAATTTGTAATCGTTAACTTACGGAATGGCGTTGTCCATCAGCCACAAAAATTTGGGAAGCAACATATCCTTCACCACTTCCTAATTCCCATTTTAGTTCCACATAGCCACGAGATACTGTAAAATAAATAAAATTTTCATTAGTAAAATATTAAAAAGTATTTTTATAATATTCTTATTTTATATGAACTTACTTTGTAGAAGTATGTAATTTCCTTCATGGAAGTTTACTGCTCTTTTCTCTCTCTGATAGAAAAGAGCCCCATCCTCCTGCTCTGTAGATATGGCCAAGGCTATTGTTTCAGGAACATTAGGTCTATTATGAGGTAACAAATGAGAAGGAAGTTCAACATAACCATCGCCTCTGAGATGTACATTTTCACGCAGTTCTATACCTGCAAAGTGTAACAATTACTTAAAATTTGATCAGTACTGAGCCACAGAAATATGCGAAAGAATTTGTATCATATTGTTTTGCTATTCTTTGTGCTGAATAATTTCAAATTGAAATTATTCAGCACAAAGAATAGCAAAACAATATGATACAAATTCTTTCGCATATTTCTGTGGCTCACTGACCGAATGTTCAATTGAGGAAATATCTCATATTTAATATTCAATACACCTTTAGAGTTTAGAGTTTGCAGTAATTGCAAACTCTAAACCTTTTAATCATAATTACTTCAAATATTAAATTAAATGGTATTAATCTACTGTTGATATAAATGGCAATCCCATAGTTGGTACTTACGTGTCTGACAATGATATCCACCATACCCAAGTGGACAGTCACATTTATAGAGACCATCACTTGTAGGTCTACATGTACCGCCTCCGTAACAGGGTTGTGAATCACAAGCCTTGTCTAGACTTGTTTCACAGTAGCGACCACTATATCCTGGTGGACATGTGCAGGAATCTGCATAGGCATTAGGACAATATCCATCATTTTCGCATTGCTGGCAAACAGATGACTCCTGAAATAATAATAATCTTGTCATAATAATGCCAAAACTAATGAAGAACAACTGATTTAACATTCGAAAAAAATTAAAATAATAAACTATTAAATAATACACTATTACTTACTATAATAAAATAATTCACTCATTTTATCTTTAGCTTGCCTTACCTTATTTGTTTTACAATGTAAACTCTCTATAACGAAACTCAAGGGACCGAGTGTTTTATTTCATTATATAGAGGTTTTGTTATAGGAAGATTTGAAATAAAAAGACAGTAAGGCGGCACAAATAGACATCATTTAGCTGCATCAAATGCTTATTGGATACATGGTGGTGGTTTAGGATCATCCAATTGGTCTTCTTCATCTTCTTTTAGATTTTCTTGTTTTTCTCACCAATTCAAAAATCAGTAAGTGAAGCAGCTGTAGCCAAATCCTAATTTACTTCTATGCAAGCTTGTAGATCCTCAATCTACGAATTTTATGGCATCTCACTGTGGCATTGTTTAACCCATTCTCTCCATAGTAGTTGTCTTTGTCTTCAAAATCTTCTGCGTAAGGTTGTAGATCCTCAAGTTATAAATTTTGTGGCATTTCACTATGGGACTGTTTAACCCATTATCTCTGTTGTGACTGACAGAACTGTTATGAAGTCCTCCATGACGAAAAGAATGATGTATCGTTGCTACTGTTACCTCTTTAGGCTCTTCCATCGGTCTTTTCTTCTGGTCCATCGGTTGTAAAACACTTTTGTGTTAGCTAGAAAATAAGCTAACTTAATGTTTCTAGATATGAGCGGATGAGCAGGACAATTGTCTATGAGAAGTATTATTTTCCATCCCTATAATTCTACATCCCACTTTCGGACGCCCTCTGCAAAATGTTGCTATGTCATCTAAGCAGATTTGTTAGCTCCATATGATTGGTAACTGTTTCATATTCTTAAAACACCCTAAACTTTTTAATTTCCAAACCATGAACTTTCTTTTTTCTGTTCCATCCATATTGGCAGTTACAAGCACGATGATACTTTCTTTAGAGAGATGACCTTCCACATAATTCTCTCCCTTAAATTTTAAAGTTTTAGCCAACGTCATTTTGAAAAAAATGCTACTCTCATTAGTATTAAAAATGTCACTTGGAGCGTATTTATCTCTCAATTGTTGCCCCACTTTATTATTCCAATCGCTAATGAAATATATATCAACATCTCGCATTTCTCCATCAATTTTTATTTCTCCATTAATTTTTCCATACTTAATGTAATATCCTTTAAATTTTTCAAACCATTCTTCGGAAGCTTTACAATCAGTAATGCCAAGTTGTTTAGCGAATTTTTCAGTCTGAACTTATTTAATTAGCCCACAAATAGATATGTTGTTTTGGTGCTGTTTTTTGAACTACTTCATTACTACTTGATCTAAATCTTCAAATTTCGGTTTTCTTAATTTCTTAGAGAAGATTTTTCGTTCATTTCTACCTGAAGATTTTTTCTTTTCTTTTCCTAACGGTAGAGCCGCAGTAGATGGACTGAACCCAAAATACTTTCCAACATCACTTTTTTCACCTTTTTCCAAGACACAAATCAAAGAAATCTTTTTGTCAACGCGCAGAGCTTTACTTTTGCTAGCTTTGTTTACAGTTCAAGATTCAATTCACAACCTAAACTTATCACAATATATTCCTACCCATTATCACAACGCATTATGACAATAATGGCAAAAAACAAAAGATAAGACCACCGATGTTTTTCTTAGAAAATAAAACAGATAATAAATGTATATTGTATATTGATGCCTTAACCAATAAAAAAAAGACACTAATGTATTAACAAAAACTTTCATTGTTTCTAAACAAATATATATTGTTTCTTATAGAGGTGACCATTACATCATAGAGGTGTTTTAATGTATGGATAATAATGTACGAATAACAATCTCAAGCTATATCTATGCTATAGATAGTTTTTCATTATAAAGGAGTTTGTTATCAAGAGTTTACACTTTATTCGTTTGATTAAAATAAATAAAACTGAAAGATATTTTAAGTTGTTAATGTTCTTCCATCCATATGTTTGGCTAATTCAGTTAATAATCAAGACCATATTTCTGTACTTTCTAGAAGCATAAATGGTTAAAAATTTTATAATAATTATATTAATTAATATAAATAAATTTATTAATGTAAATAAATTATATTAATTATATTAATTAAAATAAGTACAATACCTCTGCAGAAGTGTTGGCCTCAAGAGGTATATCACCACGATTTCTGTCATCATTGTTTGATCCGCACTCATGAATATTAAATGAATGTATTATGGGAGAATGGATGTCAAGAAGCTTACTAAACACTTTAACCTGAAAGTATAAAAGTACTGTTAAAGTTTTGAAAACCAATTAGGAATAAAAAATTTTTGTTACTATGACTGTTAAAAAAATATGCTATTGCATATTTTGATCAGAGTCAATTGTGACTAAAAAGTCTTGTTACTTAGGATACAATCTTCGTTTTGATACTCACATCTTTAATACAACCATTGAATCCGCCGGATACTTCTGTTCTATTATTTAATGTTATGAATTCTTCATCATAGCCTCCTATGTACATAGAAGTTACAAATTTAAGTGCCTGAAAATCAAATATAAAAAACACGTTTAAGAGAATTTATACCCACAATTCTACTAACTATACATTCATATTAAAGGTAATGGAAAGTAATACATTTCATTTACCAGTAAATGTGAAATACAAATAAGAATCTTGCGATTAGTGTTTAATTTGTCATATATAAATTAAACAAATTAGAAATAAAATTTAGAATCCGATAAAATTGTCAGCAAAAAGCCATGAATATAAATGAGAAGCGTCTATCCCGAAAAGTGTAAATCTTTCATCTCACCAAAAAAACAATCAACAAAATGTTCACACATATTTTACTTGCATGACGAAAATAATTTACAAGTATTACAAACATATTGATGTGTACAAATATTATAAACACATGCCATATTTTATATAATCAATATGAATATAAGATTTATTTATATAGGAACAATTTATTAGCCAAACCCAAAGGTAAAGTGTCTTTGTAATACTTATCGTATTTTATGTGATCCCTTGTGGATCACTATCTTAACTATATTCACATTTATTTGCGCAATATTCTATTTGTAACTATATAGCAAAATATATATCTGTAAATTACTATATTATTACTCATACCTTTCCTTTGTCAGGAATCTTGCCAACCAATGGTTTCTCTTGATTAATTGTAAGTTTGATCTCATTAAGCATTCTTGAAATTGAAATTTCTGTCCATTCATTAGCCTTCAATGGTTCAATGCTTCGCAATACTTCCGGTCCTAGATTGAGTTAAAAAAAACATTAGGATTGTCTTTTACCCATAAAAATTGAATGAATTTTGGTCAAAGTACTTCACTTTTTACCTGAGCCTGTGTCAAATCTAAATTCTACATATCCTCGATTGACGGCAAGTGACGTAAAACCACCATATCCATGTCGGGATTCAGCCCAATACATTATAATACCATCTTTGATAGGCGATACTGGTTTTACTTTCAAGTACATTTTAAGATTGGCAGATTTCGGTGGCTGATATGCCATGAAAGCACCACCACCGAAAGCAGGGTATTCTATTTTCTGTTGTGTTTCACATCTAAAATGATAAAAAAGCATTAGTAGTTTAAGAAATATAATTTTCCTTAAATACTTAAATTAAAATTCATTTCTCAAATTAAAATGTAAAAAAATAATTTTATATAACTTAATACATAACATAATTAATTAGCTATAAATATTTTCAGAAGTTTTCAAAAGTTTTTTATCAACTAGCTTCATTTCCTAGTTGAAGCATATCATTTTCAATATGTAAAAAATGTTATGCATGACAAAAACAAAGTGAAACTACTTTTAAAGAAAATGCAAGAAATATCTGGAGGCAATAGAATAAATAAAACTGAAAGATATTTTAATTTAGACTCTTACCGTTCTCCAAGATATCCTAAAGGACAGCTACACTTGAAACCATTTTCTGTATCCAAACAATGACCTACACCACATATATCTGGTATACAACCGGCTCCCATCCTAGAGCAGTCGTAGCCCGCAAATCCAGGACGGCAGATACACATCACACCCTTTTCATTTAATGCGTTCTAAAAAAGAAAAATATGCGTATCAATTTTGAGTTTTATGAAAGACAATCTAAAGCAGGGTTTCCCAACCTTTTTTTTGTTGAGGTTGCCCGGACTATAAATTATATTTTCATTGCCCCCCCCCTTTACTTTTTCATGTCCCCTTTTGATTTAGTAAATTAAATAAAAATGGTAACTGAAGTTTGTAAATACAAAAACTTACCTTTTAACAGTGAGACACAATAATTTTACACACTCAAACTGATTTCTCAACAAAAAATGTACACCAAAACGTCAAATAATAGTGAATTTAAATATTTAATTTCATTAATTTTATGCATGTAAATTAAACATTACGTTGTAATATTATTTGTTAATGTTGTTTGTATATTTTTTGTTTTTTCTTTCTAAAATGCAAACGCTTTCCGCCCCCCTTCACACCTCTCTATGCCCCCTTGGGAGGCGCGTCCCACTGGTTGGGAACTCCTGGTCTAAAGTTTTAAAAATTTATAATATTTAATAAACTAAAAGACACTTAAGATGTACACATATTGAATAATTGCCAATCCATGGAACCAATTAGTCGGACAGATCTACATTTGATTCTATTACATTTGTTTTAATTTTGTATACCAAACTATATTTACCTAGTAAAAAATGTATTTTAGGTCAATACAAAATTCAGTAAAAAAACAACAATAACAGTAAGTTGAAAATATACAAAAGCAGATTACCTGACAAACGCCCCCATTATGACAAGGATTTGGCTGACAGGAATCACACTCCTCAATGTTATGTTTCTGAATGGCTTGCCTCATGATGGAAATTTCTTCTTTGTTTAGTACCAGACGGCTCACGCAACCAATAAATCTAAAAAATAGAGTTTTTTTTGCATTGTACCATGTTAAATAAAAGAGTGAGTTACAATAAAAAAAATTGTTATTTACATACAAAGTGAACTATGTCGATAAATATAATTAAAAAATATTTTATGTGTTGCTTGTATGGTTTTTACCAGTATCTATTTTGATTTCAAATGAATTTTATAAATTTTAAACTCTTTTTTATAAAGAACCAATGACAAAACTTATTTTGTTATCAAGAAATAAATAGAAATTAAAATATGTTTGTTGCCTGTTAAGGATAATATGTTATAATTTCAATAATATAAATAGAAATTTCAACTAAAGTAGTGCTTGTATATATATACAAGCACTACTTTAGTTGCTTGTATATATATGCTTGTATATATTGCATACATAATCTTTTAACATATAATATCGCAATTAAAATATAGTTTTTTCAATATGTATTAAATTTTATTTTTGATCTACAACAAATATACAGCTACAGCAAACTATCATTTTACAGCAAACTTTCCTTTTAGAATGCAACAGTCATGAGCAATGACAATCAATAAGAACCAATTAAACTTTTAAAATACAAACTACATATGTATAATATCCTATAATTTTATTCAAACACAGAGATATTTTGACTTAACTACTTAATAAATAACTAAAAGCAACTACATCTCGCTAAATAAATAAAGAACTTAAATCTCACCCAGTTCTATTTATAAATTGAGGTGGCAACATGTTGTAGTCAGGAACGCCACCAATGTATAACGGAGTCTTTAGATCCAATCCGGTACGAGTACCAGGTGCAACACCACTGAATACCTTATTATTTCCGTCGATGTACATAAAACCTAAAATGATATTAATAACTGTAATGAATAACTGCTTTTTTGTAAAGCAATTCAATATGCCAAAAATCACAATAATGAAGAATACCTTTCTCCTCATTACGGTGTATTTTGATAGTATGCCATTTTCCAAGTTCAAGTGGTGTGTCACCACGTACAGTAGCAGGTCCTGCTCCAAAGTCAAATTTGAATTCGGGAACTCCATCGACAAGGGTTAGCGATACCATATCGTCAGGTTCAACTGGTTCATACTCAAGACTATTATACAACACAACACCGTTGTGGTCTGAAATTTGAATTATCATATAGATCTCTTGCTTTACTCTAAGTTTAAAGTTATTATGAGAAAATATTAAATATTTGCACAGAAATTTTGAATAAATAACGTGGATTAAATACAAAATTACAAAAATAGTAAAAGAATATTAAAAAATTGTTTTAATGCGAGTATAATTATATACTAGTGTATTCTTATGAATATTCTATGGTATAAAAATTGAAATATTATGTTATACTACTTACCCATAGGTTTAATTGATATCTCTATATCAAACCTCAGGAAAGCATCTTTCAAGGTATCGAGGGCCATGTAGCTGTCTCCGCTGAATTGTGGAATGACATTAGTAATCTGAAGAATAATTCTCCTCACGATCTCAGTTTGTCCGTTCCATGCCTTGCAAATATAAGGTCCAGCATCTCTTTCAGTAATAGATGTAAGACGAAGAGTTGGCTGCAAGAAATATTTATACTGTATCTCCATTTTGATAATTTTTTAAAATTTTACGCTGTGTAACTTATGAACTCATAAAAGTCATAAACGTCCTTGTAGACAAAATAAATTTGATACCTTTGAAGAAAAGATTAGAAAAGAATTAATTTTTATACCTTGTTTAATTACATTCAATATCTAAACTAAAAGAGAAAGATATAATCTGCAAATACGAAAGAATTACAATTTCTATTATAAAAATATATATTAATTGTATAAACATTACTACTCTTCACATGAGTACGTACCAAAACTTTTTACTACTAATTTTTTATTATTTCTTTGCACATCATTTTCTTTGTTATACATTTTGAAATTTTAATTTATCATTTTTAAGTTTAAATATATTAGTTTTATAACATTATCAATTGTCTTATACAAATAATAATGAGTATGCTTACATTTGATGAATCAATGGCGGATGGCAATGATCCTTTCTCTCTTTGCCATGTAATTTTGACAGGACCATTCAAATTTGTTGAACATGGTAAATCAATGGTTGAACCTAAAGGTGCCGTTTCAATAATATCCTCTTCTCTTTGAACACGCTCAGGAATAGGTTGTTGCATTACTATGAATAATAACATAACAAATTTGTTTAACATATAAAATCATCAACCTAAAAATACTTTGTAAAACATATTAAACCAACTTTAATTAAATTACATGTGGAATACATACCTGGTTGCACATATAGAGTGAATTCATCATCAAATAGGCCACCATAATCATCAGTTCCCTCACATCTGTAGACTCCCTCATCTGTTTGTTGAACATTGGGCAAATCAAGCAGTGAGCCTCCAGCGTAATTCTGTAATTTTAATATAATTTTGTTACATTAGTTTGATAAGTGTACTATTTACAACATGAAACAAAAAACTTCATTAAACATCATCTGCATATGTTCACAGATATAGATCATAATTAAATCATAATGTAACATTTAAGAGTAGTCTATTAAACAGACAGACTTTCTGAACTGGTGCGAAATTTCTAAATTGTTGTTCAAGTGCTTAAAGAATAATTAATACAATGATATTTTTATAAAAATATATGTGCCTATAAAGTTGTCAAACAAATACGAAATATTTTTAAGCATGACCTCCAAAATTTTCTTGGCAGATTATGTATTAAAAATTATTCAATTATTCAGTAACACATAAGACTAACATACGGTTATTCCTTGATTCAAATTCTATACTCCATCATTTTTTTTCCAAATAATTAGATAAAATATAATTTTGTAAATAGAAAATAAATTTTCATTATAATGTTATCCCCAAGGCAGAACTTCTATTTGCAGTGTCAGAAAGTTTCAAAGCATTATATATTAATACTGAAATTTCACATTCTTTTATGACGTTTTTGAAAAGTGCTTACTGATACAAGTAGACAGTCCTTCAGGGAAGAAATTAACAATAAGAAAATAGCTATACCTTAAAACTACCAAACAGTGAAGTATAATGTTCACATAGGGGTCTCGATAATAAAAAAATTATTTAAACAAGCAGCATAAGCATATTTAGATTATTATTATTTTTAAAAATTCTCAAATTATTTCAAAGTAAAGACTTGTGTTTATTGTTAGAGGGATGATTTTAAAAGTAGGTATATATAAGATACATTAAGTTTTGAAGTAAAGGTTTTTATCTGGCTGTACACAACAGGCCTTGTATATAGAAATATATCTGCAGTTGAAAGAGAAATTTTTGATTATTTTGAGAAATAAAAAATGCGATAACAAAAAGTGTGCCAACTGTGTGCCAATGTAATGCCTTATCGCTTCAGCCATATGATAAAACAACTGTAGCTGAAAAAATTTAAATACATAAACTAAAACTTTGCAATACATTTTCTCAGCATTGATTGAGCAGTGCCCCTCGATTCACAAGTATTTGTGTCCTATGACTATCACACTATCACCATAGAAAAGCTGATCGCATTATTAATCTATTCATATATCTGCACTTGGAGATAAGTTGATATTACAATATAATTTCATATTTTTAACTTACAATAAATCATAACATGTTAATAATTGAGTGAATTACAAAAATTGAAAAATAATTTTTTGATGAGATGTTTAATAGCACCTTACCCTGGAATTTAATTGTTGATTGGAGCCAAATTTTCTCCATGAAACATTAATACGATCTGAATTAGCTCTGCAATGAATTCTAATGTTATCACCTGCCAAAACTGGCTGCTGTGGTGAATCAATAACAACAGATCCACCAATTGGTTGTTGGTTATCTGTAATAATTCAAGAATTTTCTATTATAAAACCAGTACATAGTATAATGAAAATCTATAAAAGATAGGATACAACTCCTTAGCATAATAAGAAAATAATACAAATTCAAACCACACCCAAAATTTAAGAAAATTTTATGGACAATATTTTAGAAAATATAAATTTTGTAGATAGAGATAAAATGAAAATGAATTCAAAACTATTGAGGAAGTCCCATAATGATTTGGCTGAGTAATATAGAGTCCTAGATCACGTTGTAAGGTGTTATATTGTATCATTTGATACATCATTTCTGCAATTATTAACCAAATACATAATAACATGACAGCTTTAGTCCCAGTTTTTGAGGGGTTTGAATAAACAGTGTTGTTTTTTTGAAGTGTTGAAAATTAAGTATTTAAATGTCAATAAATACTTTTTTAAAGAATGATTATTATCAGAAGCCCTTACCTTCTTAGGACATGGTAAAAAATTGATAAAGGAGCTTCGGTTAGGAAATGACACTATTTAAGCCATGGAAAACTATTACACCTCATCAAGAAAAAAGTTTGGAGTGATTAGGTCAATGGCAGCAAAACTTCGTTTTTCAAATAACATCATTCACCATACTATTCACAACTGCCTTCACATGAACAAGGTGGATGCCCAAACTTCTGACATCAATGCAAAAAGGGTAAAGAGTACGCTTTAAAATTATTGGATCGTTGTAGTGAAAATCCCAAGAAAATAATTAAGAATTTAGTGACTGGTGATGACTATGGTTGTGCATCACGATACTGAAAGTTACGAAACAACTTTTAAGCACAAAACAAACTTAGAACAACAAAAATGCAACAATCCATCAAAAAGATAAAGTGTACATATTTTGTATCCTCAACAATGTACAAATTTGGGGATTATTGAGGTTTTCAAGAGTGATTTTTAAGGAACATAACATGATTATAAACAGTGAATAGCAAGCTCTCAAATTATTTATAAAGAGCAAGTTGAAATAAACAAAATAGGCACAAGATAATTCCTTAAAAAGATTCTGTTACTCCATGACAATGTCTCAGTTCACAATGCCGCTATAGCAATCACTAGTGCTGCTTCACTGATGTTAGCCATTCCCCATACAATTCAGTTCTAATACCAAACGACTATTTCTTATTTTCAAATATGTCTTACGAGTAAAAATTTCCTGTAATAAAAAATTGTGATTGTTTGTTTTGTTAGACCAGGTAATATAAAGATGAAACAAGTGTGGTAACATTAAAAAGGTCTATATTAATAAATAACAATAGATTAATTTTCTTTACTATTTCTTCATCAAGCCAATACATTATGGGATTGCCTATGCTTATTCTGTTATTTTTCTCAAAATTTGAAATTAAAAGCTTAAAAATGCTGTTAACAAGTATTATTGATAAAAGTTGAAAATGTTTACAATGTAAAAAAATTCAAGTTTCTTAACATCAGAAGTTATATTCCATAAAGAAGAATGTACAAAAATTACTGCCTTAATTATTACATATGCGTGCAATGGGTCATTTATGCAAAATAGTCATGCCATAATCAAACAAATTAAACAGATGTTAGCCAGCATATATCTAGGAGAGGGCATTCCCTGCAATTCTTTAAAGTTAGAGACAAAATGTAGACATTCCTAGGGAAACCTACATATTCAACATCAACGTTAGAGTTTTAGCGGAAAAGTTTAAAATGTCTTCATCATCCTCCTAAACACGTGCCTGGTAAAGAGACTTAAATATATATATATATATATATATATATATATATGTACAATTAACAAACAATCTATATGCCATCACAAATCACATAAAATTTATATATAGTATGATATACTGAACTTAAAATCACTGTAACAAAATATACGTTGATAAGGAAAAGATTTAATATATTCGGTAAAATAATATTCAGACTACTGTAGCGAAAAAAATTAAAGACATTTGTTAAGTATAAATTTATCTAAATAAACTAAGAACAATGCTATTGAACCTATATGATTGGAAAAAGAACTTTATAATCTGACATCTCTTCTACTAAGAGAATTTATGTTGTTGGTCCAATTACTTTCAATTTGTTTCAATTGCAAGTTTCTCAAAAACGAGAGCTTTAGAAAAGAAGAAACATTATAAACATAAATAAAACAAAATAACATGATCAAAGAGACAGACACAAGACAATACCAGGTTGCCCAACGAACTCTTTATTTCACTTCATGAAATTGAATACCAATGCTAGTGGAGTTTAATCCTGCTTTTAAATTGGAAAGTCGTTTTTGCCTATTAGGACAATCATACTCATCGCTGGAGTCATCACAATCGGGATACTCATCACAAACCAGTTCAGCAGATATGCACCCAGATCGATCATTACATTGGAAATTTTCAACTTGGTCACATAGATTACCTAAAGAGTTTCAGGAAAATATAAACCAAAATTTATGTAAAATATGTATAAAAATACAACCCAGCTATATAATAAAGGGCTCATTAATTTTATATCATACTACATTGCATATTTATATATTTTTCTTTTCATGGAGGCGATCACTGAAAAGATGTTTGCGCATGTTTTACATGAGTACAGCACATTTAGTACTGCCTATATTGGTTACCTAAAAAATGCGAGTTTTTTCATCATATTATTATGAATATGATTTGTCATATTGTATATGGTCAATAAAACCACACTTACATATACACAAGATGCACAAATATCTTATTGGTAGATTTTCTTCATGAGATGGATGATCTGTGTTTTGAATTACATCCAACAGTTACTTTAAAGAACATAAATATTCATATAAATATGACATAAATATTCAAACAATTTTTTTCTTTTTTTTAAGACTAGCCATTGTTGCAGTTACATTTTTTGACTAGTTTCTTTAACTTGCAGAAAACTTTTGCAATTGAATTTCTTCAATCTCAAAACAAGATGTATAAAATGAGCAAGGTATAATATTTTAAAGGTAACATGCTATTATTTACAATATTCTGAAGATTAGTGCGAATGAGACACAAATGCTTATGAAAGTATATTTATCTTGCCATTTTCTAATATATGGAAATGCTTATATGAATATTTGTATACTGCATCATCACTCTAAATTGATTAAAAATCTACATACAACTAAACTTTTCAGTCTGTTAGCCAGAGTATACAAGTTAATTATTGTACAACAAATACTAAACGAGAATCTTTAAGTCTTAAACTGACCCTCTATTACGAGATCAATGTAGTCCTGCGTAATCCTGCCAGCTACATCTTGGACTCTGCATATGTAGCGACCAGCATCTGACATATCAATTCTCTTGAACTGTAATACTCCACCTAATTCACGTGCTTTTGATGGCAAAGTACCATTGTCCTTGCTCCAAGTTACGATGGCATCGACATCGGTGACATTACACGACAGTTGGACCACCGATCCAGTATACGCGAGCTGCTTGTGATCACTTGCACTCGACTCGGGTGAACTTATACCCTCTACCGGTTATTTCAAGCACAAACATAATGTCATGATCATGCAATTTATAAATACATGCAATACTGTAAATTCAATTTGAAGTAAACAAATGAATGGATGGTAATTGGAATTCACCTTTTTTGTGAGGTGCTTTTTCAAATACCTTAAAGATGTGATTTTAAGTTATGCAATAAAAATAGTGTTTTGCAAAATGTAAAAAAATATTAGTAAGGCAAAAAGGATAAAACGGCGCATCTTAAGGTAATGACACAGACACTTGTACACTTCAGTTTGGTGGATGTCATTAAGCTACAAAAAATGACTCATTATTAATATATATTTAAGAGATATTTAAATAGTTTATAATTATGTCATTTGTCCCAAATTACAAAAATTTAATAAATTAAATTTTTTTAAATTTACAATAAATTTTGGAAAATATTGTGAAAATAAATCCTTAGGGGAAGTTATACGCCCTACAAAAAAATATTAAACAAATTTTGCAATTCACACTTATATAAAGAAAACTTAACAAATTTGAATTTAATTGATAATAATAAAACGGGAATATTAAAAACTTGGTGGAAGTTAGAAAATAATTTTATATACACTTTATTACAAAAATGTTAATAAAATGATAGATTCATCACCAACTTGCGTAAACTATTTATTTATTAAAAAATTCTCTATAAAAAATCCATACTATCGAAATTTGTTTTTTTGCACCTGTAATATAACAAAACAAACTTTCTAAAAATGTTATTACATAGAGTGATTTCTTTATTTTTATAATTAAATATATTTTTGTGTAATCACTACCATTAATTGCTTCATTCTAATTGTAAATTAAACATTTGTGCCTATGGTCACGAGTAATAGAGTATACGGCAATAGTTATTATTGCCCATTAAAGTACTCAATCCCAGGTATACCAATTAGTTCGTTTAGAATTCGATTGATGCCCTCACAGATTTATCTTTTTTGAATAAAATGAAGTAGTGATAAGTGACTTATTAAAGAATGAGAGTACTTTTGTACCGATCAAAAAAGCAGAACTTTAAAGTTTTTGCATGCAGATATTGTGCCACTTCAGACCAGTGCAGAAGAAATTGAATAAAAAGCTTGATGATTTATAGAAAGATATTCACTTACAACCAACTCATTAGAAAAGATGTTTTACATTACCATTGACAATAACTTCTGCAAATGCCTCTGCCTCACCAGCCGTATTGTTAGCTTTACAGACATACTGTCCGGCATCTTCAACTTCTATAGCGCGGAATGTAAGAATACCTCCTTGTATAAACACTCGGCTATAAAAAAATGTATATAAAACCTTTATTTACAAATTGTAATCTTACATTTGATATTTTTCAAGATAAAGAGAAACCTCACTAAACAGAGTTGCATAAAGCATGGTATTGCTGCACTATTATGAAAGTAATTCTATGTTACTAAAATGCAAAGTTTAATTTAACTTACTAAATTTCTTTTAAAATACTTTTATGAAGTAAAAATACTTCTTTAGCCTTTGCAAACATTTGCAAGCCTATTCCATGTAATAAACAAAATAAAAGAAATGAAAATGAATTACGTTTCAAGCAGGTAACATATATACCATAAAAATAGTATACTAGCGATGGCGATGTAAAAAAACACTTCACAATGCACCAAACTGTAGATTTAGGAAACGTCAAAAACAATTATTTAATTGCATGGTATGTTATGGAATAGAATAAAATTCCTTTCTAATATATACATTTAAAAAAAACTAATTTAAACTACTTACTCTGAAATAGGGATGGTTCCACCTTTAGTCGGTAACCATTCAATGTGCATGGGTTTAGAGCCTGTGACATCACATCTCATGTAAGCAGTATCTCCTGGTCGGACAGTCTGTATTTTAGGTCGTAGTATGATTTTAGGAGCAGTAACCACAGCTAGTCTTGTTCTTGCTATGAATACTATTGCACCTGAACGCATGTCTCTTCCTCTGCATTCGTAAATACCTTCATCATCATGTGTCACCTGCCCGTGGATACAATAAAATAAACAATTTTATATGTAACATCTTCAAATCACAAGGTCAAATTTTATTAGCATTTTCACCTTCAGCAAAATGTCATTATTTAATAATCTGCATATACAGCATTATGGGAAAAATATATCATCGCAAATTTTAAAAATTGTAGTCTTATCTCTTAAGAGTTTTATATTTCCTAGTATTTACAAGATAATTATAAATTGTATTTAAATTAGTAAAAATGTTAATGATTCAATTTACAGTGAATTGGTATTTAATATGACATTTTAATTTAAGTATATTTAGATATTATGTTTTAGTAAAAAAGTCAAACTGACATTTGCTAGATTAAGAATGTTGTATGACTGCACTGAGTTGTATGGCAGTGGTCGACCATCAGATCTGACCCATTCAGTTTCCACGCCTTGTCGTGTACGGCAACTGAAAATTTATATGAATGTTTTAAATTATGTTCATTAATAAAATTAAATATTAAATATTAATTCTGACACAAAATACTCATAACCTGATTTTGAATGAAAAATAGTGATGCTTACCTTATTGGAAATGGTTGGCCTTCTATAGCAGTAAAGGTGTCAGGTCTTTGATCGTAATCTATATCATTACTTTCATCTTCATTTTCATTAGCTGCAACAATTAAAATTCATTATAACAAATCAGCCCAGCCCGTGCCATGCTAAATAAAAAATCTACATCGAGAGATTTAAGTAAAGTCTCTTCCAATGTCTCTATTATAATAAATAATAAGATAATTGTAAAATTACAATTTTTTTTAGAAATAATTATTAATAGACAAATTGTTCTTGGTTCTTAATAATAGAAAAACTCGTTTGTAAAATTTTTACTCTCAGGAATTATTTATGTGAAAAAACAATATTATTGTTATTTTCAGAAAATTTAAAACTTTAAAAGAAATTTATTATTATTACAGAAAAAAGATATCATACAGAAGTTTCATATTACACTTAAAATAGTCTTAAATAATCCTCATTTGATGTACTATCAGATAGAAAAATGGTAATTTTGAAAAAAAAATTTAAGTCAATGACAAACATTCTGTAACTCACTGGGTATATCTCCTCTTGGTGGATCAGTGTCTACATCTACAACAATCTTAACTTGAACCTCAGTTGATCCTGCAGAATTATGTGCTACACAAACGTATGTACCGTCATCATCTGGTCGCGCCCTTTGTATGTTTAAATGGGCAACATTATACGTATCAGGTCCGAGCACTCTGTTGTCAGGGTGTACTAGAAAAATAATAAATAAGATTGCTGTTAATTAATAAAGTAAAATTTTTTGAAACTTTTGGTTATATTTACGCACACTAATTATATTAAAGATTTTAAATTTAGTCTTTGGCACATAAATGGATATCACTTACGAAATATGTTTAATAAGTACTAAATATACTTATAAATTGTTATTAAGTACACTCATTAGCTCATTAGTTAATTAATAATAATTTGTATAATTGTAGCACTTACTTTTTAACCAATGTGCTTGTGGTTCTGGATGTCCTGAAATACGGCATTCTACGTTGATAGGTTCACCTTCATTGACAGTTATGTATTCATCTGGCTTAATGACAATAGACGGCGGTGACTGTACAGAAAGTGATGCAGTTGCAGAGCCTATACCAGCTAAATTTGATGCCGTACAGATGTATTCACCCTCTTCATTAACAGATATATCAGTGAAGCTATAAAAAAATATTTGAGATATTTGTTACTAAGCAATTTAACTAGATAATATAATTAATCTGAATTTTAATAATGTTAAATAAAGAAGCGCAAGTAACATGCAATATGTGAATAATCATATTGAACATACTTGGGTCCACTGTGGGAAACATGGTTTCCTATCCAAACCCAACAATTGAATTTTAAAATTTATTGTGATAGCATTCTAAATTTAAAATTGTTTTAAATTTAAAATTGTTTATTTTAAAAAATTCTTGAAAATATGCGATTAGAAATAGGCAATTTGAAAAAATGAAACCTTTAATTTGTAATAGTGACGTATTGCAAATAATTAATTACCTTAGGATACCGCCCGGAAGTAAGTGTGTATTGGACGAAAGTTGTCTACCATTTGGTCGACTCCAAGTAATGAGCGGTTCCGGTATACCTGCTGCTATTCTACACATGAGCTGAGCATTACCACCTAATCTAACTACTTGTATTCCCTCTGGCCATATCTCCACAGCAGGCATTTCCCTTCCTAAGTAATAAGAGAAGGGACATAGATTTCAATAAAATGTTAATGGTTCAACAAATAAAACATGTATATTTACATGACAATTTAAAATAAAAAATAAATAAACAGAAAATAAAAATTAATATATTACATATATACATGTTGTTGAAAACTTACTTTCAATTTCGACTGCCGTTGATGCTTGTGCCACCGTTTCCTTTTTATGTGATAATGCTTTGCAAACATATCTTCCTCTATCAGACTGTCGAGCTTGTGAAATTATAAGGGAGTTGCCTCTTTGACTCACGCTAGGTCCAAATTCTGAACCAATCTAATAACAAATAAATTTTAAATTTTTAATGTTATTAAATCTTTTGCTTTTTTCCAATGACCTTTGACCAATTAAATAAAATTTTAAGAAAAAAAAGGATAGTATTAATGAAATATGTAGGCAGTTAATTGAGAGCCTCTTGCTGGGGTGTAAGTCTCCTCAAAGGTATTTTATTTCCTTCTTTCTTCTCCTTCCACCATTGTTTGCTATTGTGATAATATCTATAAATATAATATCTTCCCTATGGATTATTCCCTTGTGATAATATTTATAAATGAATATGATATCTTCCCTATGGTCTAGCGGTCCATATCTT
Organism: Druceiella hillmani; assembly: GCA_039881145.1. Classification (NCBI taxonomy): domain Eukaryota; kingdom Metazoa; phylum Arthropoda; class Insecta; order Lepidoptera; family Hepialidae; genus Druceiella; species Druceiella hillmani. The sequence continues at coordinate 28,939,220 of JAYKKI010000011.1, read as the reverse complement.
TTTCTTTTATCTATGGGACCCTTCCAGAAGTTACTTTTCCCAGGGCTGATCTTAAGAATAAATTCTATGTCCAGCCCACTTCCATCTTTACTTTTTAGCCTGTGAAAGGGGCATCTGTTATTTTCGACCTTCCTAATTTCTATATTCCTTTCCTCATTATTTCATTTATCACATTTTATTAAGCAGCAGGTGATTTTAGAGGTATTCACTAATGGGACATCACTAATGGAAATAAGCCTCATGCTTTGATTAAAATATTTTTTTCTTTAACTGCATTTATTGTTTCACTTTTAAATATCTTTCTTGTAAAATATGAAAGGGACTAAATATGTCGGGAGATGAGAACTCTTCATTTATTAGCTCTCTTACCAATCTATATTTCCTTATTCTATATACGAACACGATGTTTCACATACAAAATATAAAACATGGTAAAAAGTAAAAATTCTCTCGAATTTCAGAGACCTTTTTGAATATTTGTATTGCCCCATGTTAGTGATATTCTCCCTTCCACTCAAATTTCAGAGACTTTCTTGAATATTTCTCATTGCCCTATGTTGGAGAATTATTTTTTTCAGCTATGTATATGTTTATCCATATACTACTACATACACTCTTGGTCGACTATTATAAAATATGCATAGAAATTTGCCATTACTTTTGTTTCAAGCCTATATAAAAAAATATTTAATAGTGTATTATTATAGAAATTATATAAAACTCTTCAGGCCAATATTACCACTGATCTTTTGAAGTTTGTTTAGCATGTTAATGAGTTGTTTAGATGATTTTTATAATAATACAATGTCATTACCAACACCTAAATATATTTACCCATACTATTAATTCCTTTTCATGACCACTGTGATTTAGAATTAATCCACCAAACAACACAATAAAGAACAATTAAATTGATCCCCCTGTCTCACTTCTCTGTCTATTCTTGTTTTAGACCCGTCTGATCTAATTTGACTCTACATGCACTTTAGCTGTACAAATTATTAAAATATCTGTGTACGTTTCAGGGATACTGCAGATACTGTTATGAGAATTAGAGTAAAAAGTTTTTGTAAATCTATGTGAATTATATGCAATTTTTGTTAAAGTTCGCTGGGTCAAAATTGAAATAAATTATGATTTAATTAAGAAGGTGTATCATTAAAAAAATTGTTAATAATTGCTTCTGCTACAAAATAAATAGAAGGAAAAGGAGTTATTGACGTCACTATTATATATAGTAACATGCTCTGTTACTATAAGGCAAATTACTAAAAGTTCAACAAATCTTATCAGAATGTAATCAATATTATAAGAGATATTTCTATAAATAAGTATTAACTGCATTTTTTAATACAAACTTTAACAAAATCACCACTTATTTAATTTTTACAATTTACCTTGATCCATTTTACAATTGGCAACGGGTTGCCTTGTGGTTGACAATTGATTGTATGAGTTTCACCTTCCGGTATAGTTAGATTTGTATAGTCTACGGTGACACTGGGTGCCTCCTCATTATCATCAATTAGATTAGGATAACTTGGATGAACAGTTATAACAACCGTTGTCGGCTGTACTGGTTTTCCAGCATTCGGTGCAGAGCATTCATATGTACCACTGTTTTCTTGGTTACCATTTGTAATAAGCAGTAATCCATTGGTTGAAACGAAATTGTCAGGGAGATATCCATTTACTCTGCAATTAGAAGAAAATTGTCAAGAATAATAATCCTGTACTCATTTTTTTTCCTTTTTAAAATGGATAGAAATTAATTATAAGTTCATGTGTTATAATTGGGACTAATTATCAATATGATTGATGTAAAACAATATTTATATCAGTCATTGATCAAATCTTACTTTGTTTTTATAAATTCTTTTATGTCCTCCTCTGTAATAAAGTATTCTAAAGCTTCTTCACACTGATTAACTGACATGAATGTACCAAAAAAACCTTAAGTGCTTGCAGGAAACTGCTTTTAATCGTCTAATAACTAGTTAATAAAATTCATATAATTGTATGTTGCAAGTTGTGTTATCCGAGAGTACACCAAATTTTTAGGTAGCTTTGAAATTAATATTTTTTAACATATCTTTTTAATTCAGAAACCACTCGGTACATAAAGCAACAGTCATTAGTCACTTTCTTATTTGAATACCAAAATATTAACAAATTGACTTTTGCTTTATTTTTTAAAACATAACCTATGTTATGTGTATATTGTTATGTTACCTTTATGGTGTATAACGAACGCGTCCTAGTCTCTTGTTTTGAGACATTATTTTGCAATTTTTGTCACAAAAAATGGCATTTATGAAATTGAAATTTATATTACAAAATATAGTGCTCTGTATAAGATTGCTCTTTGTCATTTAATGTTTGGTAAGAAATTTGCAAACTTATAACTCGTAAAGAATAGGTTTGTACAACAATGACTCCAGGAGAAAAATTATAGCAAATTTAATTGTCTACAAAAAAATATTTTAATGGTTTTTCACAGTTATTAAACTTTAATGTTTTCACAAAGATGGCGTATTTAGTATAAACTCTCAGAGCGCTATAAGCTTGACAAATTAGTGAAGACATTATGCTAAATCATACTATCAAAAAAAATTAATTAAATGGTTACCATGCGTTATGACCTACATTTTTGATTAATTTTGTTCAATTTTGTTTTTGTTCTGTACTAAAATAATATATTTTGAAAATTTTTACTAATAATAATTGGCACTTGCAAGCAAAATATAATCGCTCTCTTACCTTGTCCAAATAATATTATTTGGTGGTACATTTGGTGCTGAGCACACAATCCTCGAGGAATCACCTTCAACAAGATTGGGTGATGATGGTTGGATCACAAATTGATTTGGCACTGGTTCAACAGCTTCCCGAGGCCGGACATAAACAACAGCTGTCATATCCACACTCCCAGCAGCATTACTTGCGATACACCTGTTGAAGAATTAATATTTTAAAGAAACTTACAATTATCCACATCATCCATATCTTACATTGCTTGGAAATAATTTCTTGGAAAAATTGTTATGTTTGTTGGTCTGATTTTTCATGAAGTTTTTCAAGCATTTTCACGGTGTATGTTATATTGTGGATTGCGTGCCTATTTGATATAACCAAATTGTTATTAATCAATTCATCTGATGAGAATCTAAATATGACTAAAATAATTTAACAAATAAATTTGATAATAAACAAAAATTTGTTAGCCACTACAAAACAACCTTGCTTTTTTATAATTACAATATTAGGATAAAGGATGAGATTGTCAATTTATTGTATGTGCCTTGTAAAATGTTACTTACTTATAATCGCCTTGGTCGCTCAGTTTAGCCGATTCAATCCTGAATATACCACTACTGAATTGATTACTGAATTCACGGAGAGGTTGAATTGCGCCCACTCTAACCCATGCCAAAGTCGGTAATGGATTACCCTGTGCCAAACAGCGTAATTCAATTGGGTCACCCTCATATACATCCACATATGGTGGTTCTAATACTATTTGTGGAGCAGTAGCTTCATTACCTGAGAAAATAGTATTTTAAAATGTTATACTCACCAACTCAAAAATAATAGAATGAAAATTACTTAGAATAATTTTATCTTCTTTGCAAAACTTCATTTGCAACTTAATTATGAGCATAATTTAGTTAAGTCTCACCTCGAGCATAAAGTATATGATCCGGGAAAACTGCAGCATAACAAAAGACCAGAAAAAGATTTAACAAAAATATGTATCTGTATAGTCATATTTTGCAGTCAAAAAAAGTCATACCTTATTTTTTCAGAATATTGATCCCAAAAATAATGTCTAACTTAATTTGATAAAACATAATTTCTATGTTAATGTGGCATAGATATATCATTATAGACAAAAAGTTTTACTTACCCGGAACAGTTAGCGTAGCACGGTCTTCACCTGACTGTATACCATCTGTTGCTCGACAAATGTAAGTGCCAGAATCGGATTCCTTCACATTCATGATAACCAATTCACCGCTTGCATCAGCCACAGATCTGCCTCGTGGCAATGAACCACCTTCTCTGCTCCAAGTGACATTGAGTGGTGTCGATGGATAGAACCTGCTATGTGCTGCACATTTAAATCTTACAGTACTACCCACAGCCTTAATTTGGATTGTCGGTGCAGATACAGTCACTCTTATCGAAGGCCGTAATGGTGGTGGGCCAACATTACCTCCTCCACCTTCACCATCTGAAAATTTATATACTATAATGAAACGATATTATAGTAAAGTCTCTGTAAAAAGTAACAGAAAATTAATATATTTTTCACAGCATGAAAGCTTAATCTTACCAACAGAAAATATTATACAAAAGATTAATTTGATGATAATTTAGAAATTAACTATGTACTTAAGACTGCATAAATAATCATTCAATAAACATATTTTTCTTTAGTACTTGAAAGTAGTAATGTTAAAATTTGTTTTAAAAAATCTATTAACTATATAAATCTACGAACACACTCACCTACAATACTACAATCTGGTCCCTGGTATGGAGGTACACAATCACATATCACATTGTCATTGGGACCCAAGCTACACGACTGTGCACGGCCATTGCAATTACATACAACGCATCTATTGGATCTATCTTTGTAATAGCCAGTAGCGCAACGCTCACAACTCGTTCCCGTATATTCTTTAGGACAACTACAAAGCTGTAAGAAATAAAATATAAAAAATAAGTGTTTTAGTTGCAGAAAAATTACATTTTTCAAAATTTTCAAAATAATGTTTCTTCCCTTTTTCTATTCTTTATAAAATTATACAATATAATAAAAATATTTTCTCACATGAACACTTCATTTAAAAGAGTCACTTCAATTTTTACTTGTAAATTTAAATGTATCAAAATAAGAAATCCAATATGAAAATAGAATTTATGAAAATTTCATTTAATTATAATGTTACTAATTTGTAATAAACAATTATCACTTATTTATACCTCAACATCCAGGGCTGGTGATTGTCCTGTATTTTCTTCCAATGCTGTATCCATAGATAAATCAGCAATATAGGTTTCCGATATATATGGAGACAAAGTTGCCCTCACTAGAACACTTTCAAGATCTGCTAATACGGACATGAACTCTGCCCTAGTTACAGGAACAGAGGGTGATTCACCGAGAACCTTCCATTCTGATTCTACCAGAGGTACGCTGTAAGACTGAAATTAAATTTTTATATTTTTTTAAATATAAAACATTAAGCTTGTTTATGTCCCTAGGACTTACTCACAGCCAATAAATGAAGTGCCTACCGAATAATATGGGAACAAAGTATAGAACACTATAATTTTGAAATAAAAATTATAGCATTTCAAACCTATACATAAATAAAATATAGTTATAGCGATTAGTGTTTTTAACATGGTATTCTAAATTCCTTTTGCTCAATTTTTAGGTAACCTTGTTTGTAAAAATAAGTTAATAATTTATGAATCAACCAATTTAAACATTAAAAAAGTAATACATTACCATATTCTTTCATTACGTATCTTAAATAAGTTATTTTTTTTTAATAAGTATTACCAATGTAATATTTACTCTGTAAACATTTCCATTATGGTGAGCTTAACAGGTTTAAAAAACCTTTTATAAATATAATCTATCTAACAAGTCTATTATTGCAAACCCATTAAAATTGACTGCAGATTATACAAGAATATTATTATATATTTATACATTTATCAAATGCAGATAAATAATACAAATATAAACTTTAATTACCAATGCTACTGATGGCTGCAATTTTCTTGGATTTATCCAGTAAATAGTAGATGTTTTTCCAATAAGAACAACATCTATGTCATCAGTTGATTCCCTTTCATAACCACTGGTTTCATATTTTTGTGTTATGCTAACATGTCCACCATAGGACAATACTTTGTTACCTATGAAAACAATAAAATGACAGTATTATAAATTTAATTCATTATATGCATCTTGCACAAATATTTTTAATATTCCATTCTGACAATAATATTGTATTGTCACTAAAAATGAATCACTCAAAAATTAATCATATAAATAAGCTTTAAAATAGTAGACAGTTTAAAATGGATAGACAAGTTAGACAAGTTTCATACATATTTTCTTTCTGTTATAATATCAAAATTATGTCAAAAACAGACACGTATATGAGTATTAATACTTGCAAGTATCCAAACGATATTGCGATGAATACCCTGAGTACCCTAATTTTTCACCATATCAATTACGTTACCTGTTAATTTAAAAATTTAACAATTTAACATATTAATTTTTGTAACATTTGATCAATCTGATAATTAAAAAAAAATTATTAAGAAATATATTTATGGGAGCGATTTTCAACAAATTGTGAAAAAATTAACAGGCAATGTGAATAAATAACAGAGCTTAGAACTAAAATAAGTACTTTCTAGACACTCAGTAATATTATAATGGCTAATAATAATTTATGAAATGAGCATTTATATAAAATGTTGAACATTTTTGACAAATTTTGAGAATATTCCACGATCAAATATATATAAAGAAGATGCTGGATTCTTCAACATCATTCTTAATTTACCTATTAACATGTCTATATCTAAAGAATTTGTAGAGCATTATAACACATCTTTTAGTTATCGAGTTCATTTTACAAAATAGTGAACTTACCGTTAAATGTTGGCAGTGTCCAGAAGTATCTATCCCTGTTTACGTATGGATCAAATACGTACCCTATTTGATTGAATTGTAAGTTAAGTTTGAAATCATTACTAATAACACGATCCTTATTAAGAGTCGTCAATGTAAAGTCATGGTTGTCGTCAATTATTGCTATTGGAATTTGTTGCCTGTACCAGTAAGTAGCCTAAAAAACAAAATAATCAACAATATCTTTCATATTTGTCTAAATTAAATGAATTCTTTTATGTAAGACTTACTATTGTAATTTACCTCATGACATTGATTAGAGACGCCAGAGCAATAGCAATTTTTACAACCACGTGGGTTTTCTTCTTGTAAGTGGAAAGTACCATATCTACACTGCTGACATCTGTCACCTTCTACGTTTGACTTGCATTGACATACTCCAAATCTACATGGGCCCACGGAGCCTCTAGGATCACATCTAAAGGAAATAGAAAAGATAGGTATAATGTAAATATTTACAATTTAATAATGTTTAAATAAAAGAGAACAAGAAGAAATAAAGAGAGCCAAAAAAACAGTGAAAACTTCGAATTTTAATTCAATAGAAATGTATGAAACTTTCTGTGTTATATTTAAAATATTAACCAAGGAGTTTTTTGTTGACGCTGCTTACTTCTAAGGGCTGAATATATATGGTATTCAAGAATGAAAAATATCTAAATACATGTACTGGGAAGTAAAATTGACAGAGTTTTTCTTCAAAGGATTATCGTTACTTTATCAATGCCTACAGACCATATTTACATATATTTTGTCCACTTTCCCTAAAATGCCATCCTACAAATCTAGCCCTAAGTACAAATCCAGCCTGAGGTAGGAAGCAAACATTTTCAAATTTTTTAATGGATTCAGATTTATTTTTTCATAATAATATAACAAACAGCATGTTTTTCATTAACAGCATACTCACATTCTTTTGTAGTCGCCAAAAAAAATAAAAAAATGTTTTGTAGTGTATTTCAAGTTCTACAACTAATATCCATTAGCAAAGATTAATAAAGTCTTAGTTTTAAAAACTAAATAAGACTTAGTTTTAAAATATCTTCAATGGGTATTGGAAGAGAATCTTAAAACGTAGATTATTATTACGTACAAATGGTATTAACTTCAAAACTTTTCATCAAAATAAAGAGCAAGTTAATAATCATTTGAAAACTTTATTATTTACAAGCTATGCCTACAATTTCTTTCGCGTGAATTCGGAATAAGAAAAGTTATAAGTATTTTTTCTCTCGTATGTTGCTGTTTAGTATAAACTATTACCCTACCAACTTTCATAAAAATCCATCCAAGAGATTTCGCGTGACTGACTAACAAATTAACATAGAGGCAGACAAAAATTCTAAAACCAGGTTTTCTGGCTTCTATTATTATTCTTTTTAAAAAAAATTCTGAGTAGAGAATTCATTCTGTTACAATTTTATTAATAGTATAAGTTAATCTAACTTCTTCATAAAATCAAGACTTGGAAATTGAAATATACATCCAAAAAGTTACCAATCTTTGAAAATATTAGTTTCATGTTAAATAACTAATATCTAAACATATTTTACAAATGCATTACTATATTGGATATGAAAGTAATTTTAGTTTTGGCTTAAACAGAGTTCCCAATTGGTTTTCACTAGAACTAAATTGTTTCATATATTAAATAAGTTATTAAACTAATTTAAAACAAATTTCCATACTTTAAAAAATGTTCTATAGAATTTTACTTGAAACCTTACCATTTTATTGTACTTCAAGAGGAAAGCAAGATATTTGTTTTCTGGAGAAACTGTCGTCATTTTTATCTGCATATATTTCAATAAATTATTTGCTTCATTATTACCTTTTACTTTATTTCTCACCATTTTTTGCTAAAGTCTGCAGTTCCTAAGATATTAACCAAAAACGGATTGGGAAAATGCTGTTTTCCAGCAAAAATTAGATCTGTTCTCAAAAAGTACAGGTTTCTGAAAAATAATGTAAACCACCATCCCATTTTGCTAGTTTTAAGTAACTCTTGATTCCCTTACTTATTTACATTGTTTTTTTTTCGCTCCTAGAAAGAATAGTTTTCACCCCCTCTGGTATTGCCTCACGTACAACTTTTTATTCTTCATTGTATGATATCGAAAACAGATTCAAGAGGAAAAAGTCTCATATGAATAAATTAAGGTAATCAAAATTCAAAAATAAATTGGTCTTTTTACTGCTTGTTACTAAATGTTTTCCAAAAACAAATTGATTGGCAAATTTGATGTATAATATTTATAATTTCATATTCACCTGCAATCAGACGAAATGTTTGATGATGAGCAAACTCTGTTTTCATCTAATATATAACCCGGCAGACATTCTTCACAACTCTCTCCATAAGTGTTATGCTGACAATTCTTAAAAAACAAATTTCAAAAATAATTTAAGAAATGTAAATTCAGGATTGTATTTAAATGACAATAGACCTATTCATTCAAAGCGAGAATTTTTGTTTTGAATGTAATGATATTAAATAATTGTTAGGGCTGTGCCAAAAACATAAATATCGCCAAAAATAATCATATCAGACAATATTTTTGTATTTTCTATTACAAAATATGTTAGGAAATAGAAAACCATTTTGATGGTACTAATGGCATCTTGCATAGCCTCTATTCACATTATCAAATGTTATTACATTGATAACATAATTATTCTTTTATTAGTTTTATACTTGGCAAATCAAACATACATATAATACATACATAAATATTACATTGTTAATTCAATATAAAAGTATACTAAAAGTGCAATTAAACCATACTATTTGACAAGTTTATGTTCTGATAGTCGTATATTATCTCGTTGTATCGTAATAATATAAAATAAACTTGATATTAAAATAGAAGGCAATTTTAACAGATATACTTACAAAACACTCTCCAGTCTCGGGGTGACATTGATCTGAATGTCCATTGCATTTGCATTGTTCACAAAAACCGAGGTAGATACCCTCTTCAGACCTAAACCAAATATAAAGGTTTTATTGGTATCATTGACATCAAATTATCATAGTTGTTTTTGGCAATTAAAAAAGTTTACTTATTATTTCCTTTTTAAATCATAATATTTTTTTATAAAATCTTTACAGTCCACCACTGAACTAATCAATTACGTTCCTTGGTTGTGGCTGACTGGAAGAGGTTGCTCTTGTAGCAGTAAGTCTGTTTTATGTACAAATGTTACATTAAAGACTATTTTGTAAATATATTATTATAAATAAATAATTTAAACTTAAATAAATACAAAATTAAAGAGATATATACATTGTAATAGTAGTTTAACATTTTCTATTTAACTAAGATGATCACCATCAAGATGATAACACATATGATACTGACACATATTCTATCTGTAAACCACACTTATTCTGTCATAACATGTACAAATATCTCAATGACAATCACCTTCATAAAATGAAAAACTGCGATATGTTTTATAAGAGTTATGTGCTATTGATCATAAATAAGGTTAATAAATCAATTAAAACACTTACATTAAAACGTGATTTAAATTTAATGTAGGTTTAATAGTAATTTATGTGAAAAAACTACAAGAATTTACATCTATTATACATATACAATTATTTAGTCTCTGTATTACATACAGTGAATATATCTCTTAGACATTGATTTCCAAATTATATCTATATGGTATATATATAGATATATATGTATATATATATATATATATATATATATATGTATATATATATATATATATATATATATATATATATATATATATATATATATATATAATGCCTGCGGCTTCATTTGTTTAAAGTAGCTCATAGTAGTTCATAGCACATAAAAATATTGACAATAGATGAAAGATGCATAGATAAATATCAACACAACATAGATTTATTTAAAAAATTAACACATTGACTGCATTTTCAATGAAGGTTAGACTTACGAATCCGCTAATAGGTGGTGTTAGCTGTACATTTATTTTAATAATATTATTAAGTCAAAGAGCAGGTTAAAAAAAACTTAATATTTAAAAATAAGTTCAGAGTAGTAATCACTATTGTAAACCACACAAAGAAAAGATAGATTAGTCAGTGGGAAATGTACCCACATCTTCGGCCTACCATGCCCAAGTGCTAATCATTATTACATCATAACTGATCCAGCTGAGCTATCGAAACTATTATGACTATTATTGTTATTATCACAGCTATTATTGTTTTTTTTTATTTTTACAATATCAATGAACATAAATTTTACTAAAATTGTTAATAGATGGCATTGGCAGTATCATATTGTAATATATCTAAGAGCATAAAGTTTACTAAAAATACTAGTAAATGGCAATGCCAGTACCAGTATTGTATTATTCACCAAGTCCGGTTTTTTTTATACCTGTAATATCTGAATAAAAGTTACTCAAAAGTATAAACTATTACCATAACACTTTCATCAAAATTTGCCCATAGGTCATGTGATTGAAAAATAAATTAACACATAAACAAACAGAAAGACATACAAAAATTCCTAAAACATTCTGGGTTTCGTTCTTTAGCATAAAAAACGGGCGGTTTTGATTTTGTCATATTATTAACAAAACATTTATTAAGAGGTTGTATTAAGTGTAATTGTTACTGGCAGGTATAGTTTATTCTGGCACATAAAATTGGACATTCTAAATTTGAAATTTATTCTTTTTGAATGAAAATTCTCTTTCACTGACAAAAATCCAACTCTTATTAAGTTCTTTTTCATTTGTTACGTTTTTTATTTTAACGAATAAATTTTAATTAAATTTCTGCTGTTTGCTGCATTAGTTTACTTCTGTTTGCTATTCTCAGTATGGTTGAAAAAACGATAAGAGCTAGTAAAATTATTGCGCTGCTTGAAGAAGACTGTAGCCAATGTTATGTGTCTCAGCAGTATAATGTGAGCCGTTCTACCGTCCAAAGGACCTGGCAACGATACCAAGAAATGGTCTCCGTCAGTTGAAGGCCCGGTTCTGGAAGAAAACCTTGCCCTGAGCCACGGGACGACCGCTTCATAGTCAGTCAAACGCTACGAAATCGTCAAGTTATGTACGTGGATCTCAAACAGAATCTCGAGGAGGTTAGAGGTACACGAGTAAGCCAGAAGGAGACTCAGGCCGTCAATATACGTAGCTATCGCCCAGCTCAGGGCCTTACATTGCTCCGTGAGCATAGAGTTGTCAGATTGAGATTCGCTCAAAATTTTTCATCATGGACTCAACAAGACTGGAATAGTATTTTATTCTCCGATGAAGCTTGTATATCGATTTGTGGTGAGAATCGACGTTGGCGAGTCTTACGAAGACCTGGAGAACGCTTCGCAGAAGTGTGCTTTGTAGAAACCACCCCTTACGGTGGAGGCTCCGTAATGTTTTGGACTGATATTAACTCAGATGACCGTACCGAGTTAATTTTTATTGAAAATGGCACACTTAATATGCGAAGGTAAATAAAAGAGGTTTTTATGCCTCATGCCCAACCCGTATTAACAGCAGTTGGAGGCGAGTCCATTTTTATGGCCGACAACGCTCGTGCCCATCACTCTAGAGACGTTGATTCGTTAATTCGTTGGTTAGGCTGGCCAGCTAGAAGTCCCGACCTCAATCCGATAGAACACATATGGGATAATCTAAAGTGACGCGTCAGAGCCATAAAACCAGCTCCAGAAAACATTCAGGCTCTTAAAAATGTGATTGTCGCTGATTGGGAACATATTCCTCAGGAAATGATAAAAAACGTCGTCGAAAGCATGCCTAGCAGATTAAGCGCATTGATTTTAGCTAGAGGAGGCCATACTCGTTACTAAATTTTTAAATTTTATGTTAAATTAATAAAAAAATTTTCAAAAATAACCTATGGCCATTTTTAATGTACCAGTATGAAAACACTTGTCTGTGGACGTAACATCTTTTTTTTTATTTATTTGAATTTTTAATGACTGAAGTCGGTAAAAACTATATCTCAATAATAAATGACAATATTCTCATCATATCGCCATATAAAACGCATCAAATAATAATAAAATAACTCTGATATTGTTTATTCCTATAAGTGCCCGTTTTTTTTGCAAAAGAGTATATATATATATATATATATATATATATATATATATATATATATATAATATATATATATATATATTTGACTAACCTTGTATATCCAGGTGCGCAATCTTCACATGATGTTCCCAAATATCCTGGTGGACATTTACATTGTTCAACATGTAATGCTCTAGGCCCATTTCCTGCTTCATCTGCTGTTTCAAGTGACACACTTATCAAACCTGCCTCATAAGTGCTTGTAGTATAAGTAGCTTTTATCAGCAATGAGCTTAAGTCAGCTAATGCTTGTAACATATACTCGCGGGTAGCTGGATTGCCATCAGCTCTGAAATAATGTTAGCAATATAAGTAAAATGAAAAAAATTCTTACATACAATTCACTGAAGCTATGTTTACAGAAATGAAATTAAGTATAAGTAACGTCCAAAAAGAAAGTCTGTCACTTGAGAAATTACCTCTGCCAATATTTTTCAATAAGTTGTACACTGCTGTTTAAGAATCCATTGTAATTTGGCATAGCACCACTGTAATGGTACAACAATATTTCATTCTGGAAAAAAAATTTTATTAAGAATATTATATTATTAAAATTAAAAATGTTTAGATACTTATGGATAATAAATTCTAAACTCAATTAATTTTATATTTCATTTCATACCGAAATCTGTAAAATGAAAATTCACATGACAAATACCTGGGGTATTTTTCATGTGAATGTAAAAATTATGAGTTTTATAAACTCAGACACACCGAAGAAAACAGACTATTGAGAAGAAAATAAAAAAAAAACCTAAGAAAAAGTGTCTTCTATGTTAAAAAATATTTGCAAGTATTGAAATGTATTTTGGAAACAGTTGAGAACACAACACATAACATTATTACCAGACTTAACAGAATTTATTGAAAGAATTATAATGGTTTGTAATCACAATTAATTTATGTTTATTTTAAACAATAGGCACTGTATGATCTTGACAATCTGAACAATCCTTCATTATATCATAAAAGGATTTCACTTCATTCTCATTTTCAAAGGAGTGAAATTCTTGTTGAACCAATAAGTTTTTCTCGTTATGAAATTGTCATCAAAAATCATTTGGAGAAACTACAAATACTATTGTACACTATATATTACAATATTAAATGTATTAAAAGAACTTTAAATACTGTACTGACATCAACACTGTGCAACTGAACATCTGGAGCATTATTTCTAGAACTCTGGCCACCTGGTGCAGGTATATGTCGTAAAGAGTAAGTAAGCATTCCACCATAAGCTGTCACTTTGTCGCCAGTGAAACTAAAAATTTGAGATTAATGTAAAATTATACTTGAATTGTGGTCCCAAAAATCCATTGAAATTGTTTTTGTCTTCAATATATATTTATATATTCAGATTTGGTTTACCTCTTCGGCATACTCCAATAATATGTACCAGGATTGGTAGGTGGGAATCTCCTGAGCAATAATTCTCTATTCTGAACATCAGTCTCCAAATCAACTTGAACTGGAGTCAAGTGCCTGGTCTGTGAGCCAGCTGGCAATTCCATTATTTCAATATTATGGGATGTAATATTAGATACAAACTGAAGTGAAGATGTTCTTCTTCTTAGCGAACTGACACCACACGAAGTTGTTACTCCCATACAGAAGCAATTAGAACAACCATTTCTGAAAAATTATTGTAAAAAGATATAATAATTTCAGGATGTAGACAAAGTGGCATGAAATGTAGAGAATCAATCATAAAAGAACTAGTGTGTTCATGTAAGTTTTTCTTTTCCGAAAATAGAATGATAAAACACTAGCACTTTTTTATGAACAAAAATAAAATATATTACTGCTTATTTATGTGTATGGAATATTTTGATACATACTCATTATCAGCCGACAAATGGAAAGCATCCTCGCGACATCGATCGCATTTTTCACCTTCTGCGTAAAGTTTGCATTTACAGTAGCCATTCTCCTCAACGTCAGTGCCTCGGGGATCACAAGTAGAAGGTGGAGGGCCAGGCCTGCAATAGTCTCCAGGAATGGTTGGGTTACCCACATAACCAGGAGCACACTTTTCACAACGACGACCCTCATAACTGTATATTGTAAATGTCACATTATTAATCATTTAGCATACAATTTTATACAAGAAGAATGAAATGGAGGCTGCTTTGGGTGGAATCCGGTAGTTGACTCATTGTAAATTTTGATATTTTTCGTACAATATTTTGAAATATAAGTTAATTAAAAACCAGTCCTGAAAAAGATTCAAAAATTGATTGAAAATTAAGCCAGTTATAGGCTTCTATATATTTTAATATACGGATAGAGTTGGGTATATCCCTGTCTCTTTTCCTCTTGTAGAATATAATGTGCAATATTAAAAATGATCTCACAACACAGTATTGCCATCCTTGTCTAAAGGTTAAATTTAAACTTTTATAACTCGGTCAATTTTTAATATTATTTAAAAAAATGTTCACTTTTCATCAGCTTGTACTTTGAAATTATTATTAATGAAATAAAAAAAATTTAGTCAAATATCCAATTACATTATCAAGTGCTCAGGCACTTTAATACAACAATCATTTGACAAAAACTCTACTTGTACCTTTAAGAGACCACTTTTCCCCAAATGTAAAAAGTAGTGAGACTTTCAGAAGAGAGAGGCCCAAGATTTCATGTTCGCCGTAAGGATATATTTTTTTGATATTATATATGTATATATATATATATATATATATATATATATATATATATATATATATATATAATATTTATAAATATATACATATATATATATATATATATACATATATATATTTATAGTAAAAAAGTATTTACCTTTTTTTCAGGGTGATAACCCTTATCTAATTAATTTTTCCAAAACAATGTCTTTTTCCGATTAATTAATTTGCAGGTAGGTTTATCCTACTGTAATTTTTTTTAATAATACCTTTGATAATAATAATATACAAATGATTTTATTTAAATGTTCAAAATAGTATTTAAGATTTATAACTTCAACTGTCATCATTGGCAACTCAAAATAATTAATAAAAAAATTTAAAATTTTTTACATAACTGCAAAAGACTATTAAAAATGACAAATACCTGTAGATAAAAGAAATTTGAATTTTAATGTTATATAAACGAAATTGGTGGGATTGGCAATTTATGTAGAGTAAATGGGAAGCATACTGTATATTGACGCTCCAGAACTTCCATAGATGTTAACATCTTTGTATAAAATTTTACAAAATATTTTTCATGACAACGATAAAAAAATAAATAAAAATCAGATACTTTTTGAATTATACTTTTTTAAAATTTTCCTCATATTTTTACAGCCTTCATAATTCTCACTCTTATTTTTCTCCAGTAAAAAAAAACAGTAATTAAAGAGCCAATGCAAAATTTAAATTTTATAAATATTTATAATTACTCACCCAGATATACAGTCACAAATTACTTGGCCCGTTCTGTCTAAGTGGCATGTACTAGCAAATTGATTTTCCGGGTTCGACAATGGACATGGGCATTTCTGACACGGTATTCCATTAGATGGATCGCCATAATAACCTAATTCACATTTCTGTTGTTCTCTAACACATTGTCCAAGCCATGATCCTGATGCTACACGTGTGTAACCTATATTGCAGTTCTGTAAAGTTTGGTCCAATACAATTTCAAAATGTTTATACATGATGCATATAAAAGATCACAAACTTTGATTATTTCACTTCCAGTAGACTAACTACTTACATGACAGGACAATCCCCGGTATGCGTTTGGACATTCGCACTCTTCTACAAATGCGGCAGTACCCTGGCCAGTATTCACACTCTGTGCGGAATCCATTTTGAAGTTGCTTATAACTACTCCATTTCCATTCCCCTCACCTCGTAATAAAATTACTTCAACATTGGCTAAGCTAAAATATTAACAGTATAAAAACTTATTATTTTAATAAATGGATAAAACTACTTCAAATATCTATCCCCAAAACCCACTTACGCCATCATTATATCTTCCCTCGAAGCTGATTGCTGACCATATGGAGTAACTTTCTGCCAGTACTCAGGGAATAATTGGACAGATATATTATTATCACCAGTATTACGCGACCTTGAATAATGAATTAACGTATTGCCACCACCCTAAAACAGATTTGTTATGTATGATGTAGACGCATTTATTCAATAATTATTTCAATAATTATTTATAAAGATTTAGATTAATTTATTATACCTTAATTATGATATCTGGTAAAGGACTTTGAGAACCTATTGCAAAACCGCCATTTGGTTCTACTGAGTACTTAATGAAACCGCCATATGAAGTCAATTGGCTGCCTTGATAATTTTCAGGTAAAGAAATGTACGGGTGAATATTTGTTTGACCCCATGGCCCAATTGGTGTTATCTGGAAAAATAATTCAATGCGCCATGTCAAAATACATATATGGTTTTTGATTCTAATATTATATAAAAGTAATGGCACCTAAAAAATACAAAAATTCTGAAAAGAAGTTTATGTTTGTTGTACTTAAATTATTGAAACTTAATTAATATACTTAATTGTGATTATTTAATTCTAATCACTATTTCAAATATTTTACCACTGTTATAAATTAGGAATTATAAAATTTTCATGATTAAAATTTATATTAAAGTATATTCTTAAATTGTTATCCAAAATCAGATTTTGAATTAATTCAGTTTAATAAACTGTCAAAAAAAATCCTTTTTAGGACAAATTTATTTGTAATGTAAAATATTGTAAATTAAATTCATTTTTACCAAAGCAATAGATGTTTAAAATGGAAAGATGAAATCATTCAAATAAAATAATTGTGTACAAGGATATCTTGTACCTATTTATTTTCTTTAATATTTTTGCCTTGAAACCACTTGTTTTAAATATGAAATCTACCTGGTTTCTGACTATCTGAATGCACTTTTTGTTTATATTATGTGATGTGAAAATAAAATGATTTCCAATAAAAATTAATTTAGATATAATAAAGCCACATTATTTATAAAATAAACTAATAAATATCAACAAAAAAAAATTAAAAAAAATAAATTCTCCTCAAATTTCATTGCCAGGAGGAACAAAAAAAAATTATGCGAACAAAATCAAGCCCACATTAATTTTACTACACCTCAGTGTCAAACATTACATTCACATTAGATTTATATTGTGAAGTTAATCCTCTTTACCCATAATTCATTTTATGCGGCTTATTAGGGTCCTACATCCAAAACATTCAAAAGGAACCTTTTCACCCATATATCGTTGCACAGTACTCATTAAGTAAAGCGCAAAAATCTTTTTTATTTTTTTCACTGATAAGTAACAATCTAAAAGGTAAACAATATGTTTTCATAGTGAGAAATGACATTCATCTTGAAAATAATTTAATAAAAACACTATGTACCCTTAAACATTTAAATTTTTAACTGATTATGTGTGTACGGAATCCTCATAGTGCGAGTTACATTTAACATATTTATTTTTTAATAATCACTTAGACACTTGCAATAAAGTAACTTTATATAATGACAATTGATCACTTAAACACTTTAGCTTTGGAATTATTATTTTACAGAAGACTGAAAACAAAAACATTAGGCACAAATTTTTTTACTTTGATAATCAAAATATAATTTTTTCAAGTGGAAACTTCATTTGATTCATCTACGCATCTAATGAGTCCATCTTCATGGTAATTATTTTTATTTAGTTCAATGGGAATTTTTGTATTAAATTTTCCATCGAAAGTTCTTATTTTTTTTACATGAACCTTGAAAAGTGAATACATTAAAAGCTTGTCAAATGTAAGTACTTGGTTCAATGTTTGTTTTGTGCTCAATGTTTTTCACAATACCAGTACAATTTTTTTTGTATTGTCAGCGTTGATCTAAAATATTGTACGACTAGTCCACATACTATCCATTATAAAAAGTGAAATTATTTGCAACCACCAGAATGCAGTTACCATGAAACCTCTTATACATGTACACATGGATTATTATCCATGTACCAATAATCTTGCTAGATCATGCTGCATTATCTACCTTACGTGAGTATAAAATATATCACTTCAATACTGTTTACAACTTATTTCATACTGGCAAAACAGAAATAAAATAAACAGTATTGAAAACTTTAAATGAACAATAAAGAAGGTTCGTGACAAGTCCGTAATATGGCTATTTTCAATATTTTTTTAAATTTGATTAATTTTTATTGTACCGTATTTGTGTTTTAATTTAATTACTACTCTTTCAAATAGTAATTTACTAACGGTAATATTAAATTCATGAAAATAGCCATGCACAAACAATTTAATAATTATATAATTTATAAACTGAATTTTAGTTTCATTTGTAGATATTTGCGTAAACTGAAATTTAAAAATAGTATAAAATGTTTCTTCGTAAATTATCATCACAAAATTTTAAACCATATTTATGTAATATGTTTGACAATTCGCATTTATCGTAGTACAAATGTGTACTATATGCGTAGTACACAAAAACACTACATTTATTTTTCAAAGCAGTCAAATATTATTGCAATGTAAAGTTATTTCATTGAAATGGTATGTAGTAAAATAATCATATTCCAGCCAGTTTAATTTATAATGTATATATTATCGTAATTTGTCCTGATATTCTAATTTTTTGCACGAAATATCCTTTAACTTTTGACCGAAATCATATTTTATTTTTTAATTCATATTGTTAAAAAGGGTATTATTTTTTAAATACAAAACATTTTGGCTATTAATATGTTTTTTGTCGCCATTGTAGATTGACATAGGTATAATTAAACATTAGTTTGAAATACAATCCTCTGCAAAAAACAATCCTCTGCAACAATACAATCCTCTGCAACTATGAAAATTTAAAAAAAAAAGAGATTTTATAAGCATTCAAATAATCGGAAATATTTGTCTGCCTATTAAAGAGTACTGGCATGTAAGATACAGATTAATTGAAAGCCAAACTATACGAAATCTGCTGTCTACCTACACAAACATCAAAACAATCTCGAAAAAGTGAAAGATGTAATTGTTAGCCCATGGTCTACGAGAAGGAAACTTCTAGAAGTTGATAAACATAGCCAAATACTGACTAAGGGTCCTAAATTTCTCCCTGAACAGCATATTTCAAAGGAGAGATTTGCCCAAAACTATATGACATGAACCAATATGGAGTGGAATAAGGTTTTATTTTCTGATGAAGCCAGAATCTCTTTATTTGATGAAGAAAGAAGTCACAAAGTGCTCAGAAGACCTGGAAAACGTTAAGCAAACTTATGTTTCGAAGAGATCACGCCTTTTGGCGAAAGCTCTATTATGTTTTAGGCAGGCATAACTTCCGAAGATGGTACGGTTATAGTTTTTGTTGAAAATGACCCTCTGAATACACAACAACACATCAGGGTAATCCTAATTCCTCACACACAATCAGCACTAGCCTTTACTGGAGCTGCTGCTGTCTTCATGGATGATAACACTCGAGCACACCGAGCGGGCGAAGCAGACAGTTACCTGATTGAGGTCGGGATTCACCGTTTAGATAAGCCAGCATGAAGTCCCAACCTCAATCCTATTGAGCATCTGTGGTACATCCTCAAAATGGCGTGTTAGAGCTGTACATCCAGACCCACAATATCTGGGAGCTAAAAATAGTTATTACAACCCAAAGAGAGTGTATTCCCCTAGAAATCATTAAAAACCTCATCCAGGACATGCCACAAAAAATTGCAACAATTGTTTCGACAAAAGGAGGACACATCATCATCATCATATTTGGCACGATACCCCAGGGTGGGCCAAGGTCTTCTGTTGGAGATTCTCCCAGGAAGTTCTACTCTTCGCCTGGGTTTTCCAGTTCTTTATCCTGAGAATGTTAAAATCTTCTTCCACTGAATCGATCCATCGTAATTTTGGTCTACCTCTTCTACGAGTTGTTGGAGGTTTTACGATGAAAACTTTCTTTACTGGGTTTTCATCTTTCATTCTAGATACGTGGGCAGCCCAGTTCATTCTTTTGATTTTGATGGTTTTTATGACATCAGGCTCACCAAACAACCTATAGATTTCTGAGTTAAGACGTCTTCGCCAAATACCATTTTCCTTGACACCTCCAAAAATTCTCCTCAGAACCCTTCTTTCAAAGGCTGCTATTTTATTCTCTCCAGTTCTAGTCAAAGGCCAGGTTTCTGAACCATATGTTAGAACTGGCCTAATAAGAGTTTTATATACTAATAATTTTGTTTTTCTTGTAAGAAAAGAAGATTTAAGGATGGAGCTTAGTCCAAAAAATGCTTTATTGGCCGATGATATGCGATTCTGAATTTCAGAGATTGTGTCATTCTTATTGTTAACACAAGATCCAAGGTAAGTAAAGCAGTCTACCGTTTCAAATGTATGTAAGACAATCTCCAAACGATTATGTGCATTATTTGGTGGAGATTTTTGATTCATTGATTTGCAGCTATCTCCAAAGAAAGAAAGGCCTCTCTCAAGGCTGGTAGGTTTCTAGCAAAAGGAGGACACACTCCATACTAATTGTCATTTTATTCCTTTTGTAAATTTTCTTAAATAATGGATATTGCCGAATTGGACCTTTATTTTCCTTTTTTTTGGGGAACAATTAATTAGAAAACAATACAAAAAAACAAATTAAGAAAGTCTAATTTACAAGCCAAAATACTAAATAATAATTTACTAAATAATATTGATTAGTCAAAAGTTTTTTACTAAATAATATTTATTTCATTTTGTTTCATAAAATATAATTTCTTTATGCTTTTACTTAAACTAATCAAAAAAATCGTAAGCGCCCTTTTTTTGCAAAGGAGTATATGTAAAGTACACATTAGATTTATGATTAATCAATATTCTCAATCTTGGAAACCCTAAAGAGTATTTAAGGAAAAATATTTACAGTAACACCATTGTATGATGGTGAAAATACGAAGGAGTCAGATATAGGCTCATCGGTAATCTGAAGTGGTTCACCAGGTGGTTGTACAACGCCCACAAGTCTAGTGCCTCCCTGACCGAGGGGAGTCGGCAACTGATATGTAAATAAGTCCGCACTCTTGCATTTTGTTGTCGCACCGAAACAGAAACAGCTAATACATTCTTGTGGAGACTGTGCTTCACTGAAATGTAAAGAAACATAAAAATAATATACTTATTAAACTGTTATCATTTATTTAAAGGGGTTACTCTTTAGACAAAACATTAAAAATATTATTTCCTCTTACACTTAATAACCAATAATGTTATTAAGTGCAAGAGGAAATAAGGCACATAACACATTCGAAGTTTGGTAGGGTTTATTATTTTAAAGACTTCTTTCAGAAAAAGTTCAAAATAATTAAAGACAGTATAGTAAATTATTAATATACACACATAAATGCCAGTAACTATAACAGATTCACCGAAAATAAGGGGAATGGGAAAGATTAAGATTTTATTATTGCACTTTTTATGTCACTGGAGCACGTAATTTTTAAGTTTAAACTAGAGATAGGATATATCACTTATAACAAGGCCAAAAACGTATTTTCAACATTATGCCGCTCACTTAAGAGAGCTAAATTCGCACTTTAACAGTTGAACAGATTTAATTTTTTTTCATATAATTATACTGGTGCAAGTGTACAACAATTGAAGCTAATAAGCTTCACTTATATAGTATAATTATATGAAAAATAAACAGTTACCTATTGAAATATCCATCAGGGCACACCTTAGCGACTGACCCATTAACCAAAAGCATAGTATCAGGTACTGCAAATACGGATCCTTTATTGTTCAATGCTTCACAGGAGTAAGCTCCTTGATCTTCAGGCTAATTAAAAAAGATAAAAGTATGAATTAATTTAATTTCGTAGTTGAGTTAAAAGAAATTTGTTGTGAAAAAATAAGTAGCAATAAACAGATTTTCCAGTAATGTATCATTCATTCTCCATCCGTGATATACTCGTTTGAGTTCTTTTAATAGTTGTGCTATATCTAAAAACGTAATGTAGATAACGTTAAAGGCTAGATCAGACTCTCTATAACTCTTTGACCCTTACTTTATATTAATAATGTTGTCATAAATATATATGTGTTTTTAAGAAGGTAACTTTTGACAACACATACCTGAATGTCTGGGCATGTTAAAGTGCCAAGACCATTTACAGATGTATAAGAGCATTTCTCTGGCACATGACCCCAATTTCTTCTCCAAACAACTTCTGGAGTAGGCACACCAATTGCTATGCATGTGATCACCATTGTTTCATGCTGACTCAAAATTAACAGAGGTTTAGGTGGCTGTGAGATATATACAGGAGCTAAAAGAAGAAAAGAAGCTTAGAAACAATTGAAAAAAAGCAAAATTTTTCTGCCACACACTGACTAGTTGCCATTTTTCTAGTCGACAAATAGTTAGCCATTTTGGCAATGTTACAAATTATAAATTTTCTGAAATTTATTTGATAAAACACATGTTTTTCTATTGAAATCCTAACTAATATTCATGTAATTTGGCATATAATTGTTTAAAACCTAGATTAATATGTAAACTATTTTTTATGATGTTCATTAGGTTTCTCCCGCTACTATTTATCAAGTAATAACAATTAAGAACAATAAGTTTCAATCTTAATCAAATATAGCAATATAAAATTGCATTCAAATTATTTTTTATTTACAATTTGTAATAATACTATAGAACATTAATAAAATAAGTAATACACTATTTTATTTTGCAACCGACTCTACTCGGAAATACATATTCATATTAAAAAATATACTGTTAAATATATAAACTTTAACCTTTTTTCTAAATTATTCTATCTAAATGATGTTTGAAATTTAATCAGGCTAAACATTTTTATATTTTGTTACTAATTTTAAGGTTTTGAAGGTAATGTTACACAATACCTTTGAGGCTGTGCTCCAAGCCTAGGACACAATCACTAGATCTAACAAAATTCAATTTCCAGGAAAGTTCTAAATTGACTAGTTATTAAAGTTAATTGTTAACTTTTTAATTTTAATTTGAATGACGATTGTTATTTATTTTGGTGCAAAGCAAAATTGATTTAATAAAAATTCAAATTATTTTCTCACAATATAGCACTACTTTTGCAGAAAATAAATAGATAAAATCCACTTACAGCATCCCACCTCATCTGAGCCATCAATGCAATCTCTTTCTCCATCACAATGGAATCCACGAGGTACACACTGTGACGACGAGCACTGAAATTCATTTGGTCTGCATGCATCACCAGGTAATTGTGGTGAACAGTGTGCTTCATCTGAACCATCTCTGCAGTCATCATCAGAATCACACAACCAAGTCTTCAAAATACATCTTCGGTTTGAGCAAAGGAACTCATTTGGTTCGCATCCATGAGATTCTAAAAATATTTTTATTTCAACTAAGTTTTTTTTTCAACTAAGTTCTTAGTTGGCCCTCTTAAAAATATCATCGTTAATGTTATGAGCATAATAATTTTTGGATCATAAATTTATACTGACTAAAGGTTTTAATAGAGAAACTAATACAGTTTAATTCATTACTGACTTTTGTCAGTTAAGTCAGAGGCTAAATAAAGAAAAAAGAATGTATCAAAATAATTATATAATACTTGTGACACTTACGACATTCTTCTTCATCTGAGCCATCAGAACAATCATAATTTCCATCACAGACACTACTTTTTGGTATACAGTCACCATTAGAGCAAGTAGCTTCATGTAGCTCGCATCTTGGGAAGCCTATGTGGGAGCTTGTATGTTCGACTAAACAAAGAAAGTGCAAAATGAAATTAGAAAGGCATTAATGTTACATAAACATTTGAAATGTTTTTAAAAACTTTATCATTCTAATTCAATACCTTTCACACCATTGTGAACTTTAAGATAATAAATGAATATAAAAACAAAGTCAAATTTAAAATGTCTGTTGATAATTATATTGTTTATATGAGGGGAGGTCAAAAAGATTGCACAATGGGGTGGAAGGAAGGAAAAAAAAATGTGTTACTATTTTTCCTTTTGAATATATTATTCCTTAACTCTAATACATTTCTCAGATCATTCGAGTAATTTATTTATACCCACAAAAAATGTTTTCTCTCTATCTTGAAAATAAGCTGAAATTGTAAATTTGACCTCTTCACCATCACTAAATTTTTTTCCACAAAGCTTTTTAAGGACAAATAATAGTCGCAGGGGGCTATATGTGTGCTATAAGGAAGGTGTTACAATATTTGAAAGCTGCACTTATGAAGGGTAGCCATCAAAATATGGCTCTTGTGTATAAGTTCAATGTCATGCAAAGCATCATCTGTGTCCCAGAAAACCGTTGCCATAAGTTCGCTGGCCGAATGTGACACCTTGAACTTATTAAGGGGTTGAGTACACTTTTTATGCCACTACATAGACACCTGCTTAGATTCAGACTCATAATGATGATCCCAAGTTTCATAACTTGTAACAATTCAGTTCAAAATTCCATCGTTATCCATTTCTACAGATATATAAAAAGTCACATGAACACTTGTCACATTGTTGCTTTTATGGCAGCGTGAATATTTTCAGCACCCATTTGGCACTGACTTTTAACATGCCAAGATGGTCATGAGAAATATTCAAAATTTCTCCCAACTGCTTCTTCTTTAATCGGGCCTTGTTTAAAGAGATTATACCACTTGTAAATCATGATTTTAGTAGAGTACAAATCCAATATGACTTGTGGTATTTTTTCTTGTTTTGTAGGAAGGAACTTGATGACAGGTCAAAATTTGATTTTCTCTATAGTTAATGATTTCTTCCAGAACGAATTGCTTGATGGATTACCTTAATTGTGTGGATGACCTTAATTTTGTCATTAACATTTGAGTTATCAAAGATTAATGACACAATTAAGCTGAAACTTGGTTTATATACTCGTAATGAGTCGCTCATTAGCGATTATATGAGTAAACAAGCCCCACCCTATCTGCTCTATTCTATATATTATGAAATATAATTATTCTGATCTACTTTTAATGACAAACTGTCTCAAATTTTGACACTTTCCAATTGTTTTCTTATGTATTAGAAAACTAAAGCTTTACCTTCTATTCACTATTTTTATTCAGGAAACAGGAAAATGCAAAAAATAGGAAAACAATCAGATCAAATCTCTCAAAATTAACTAAATTTAAACTTAGCTCAATTTAAATTTCAGAAAGATTATTTCATTAGAAAGCGTGCTATACAATAAAGCTTAAATGAAGCTACTACTTACAGGGTTCCACTGTCAGCATAACAGACAACTCACTGCCAGGTGTGCTCCTTAAATATCCATCCGCTCTGCAAATGTAAACTCCACTATGTGAAAGCTGAAATTAAAACAGAAGCTGTCTTATAAACACATTGTACTAATAACCTTACGAAATTAATGTCTGCTATAAAAATTCTCATCGATCACCACTAGTATCAAAACGTATTATATGTAACAACATTGTAAATATTACACTCATTAGAATGAAATTTAACAAATCAGACCTGAATATTAGGCATCTCCAAACGTCCATCAACATCAGTTGAATTTGGAGGCAGAGGCAAACCATTGGCCCTATGCCACCTGACAGGTGCTCGAATGGGACCTTCATCTCGGCAGAGAAAGACAACATCACCACCTGCATTAATTAACAGAATCTAATACTTCAATTTCTCAATAGAGACGATAAATCCCAATAAATAACTAATAATTACAAAAACAAATTTAATCTATCTTTACACAAAAAGTCCGGTCTGTAATTATGTTCAGATTGAGAGTTATAATTTAAGACTGGCACTTAAATTTCAAAATTTAAATTAGAGTAAGGAAGGAAATTGAATTATCTTCTTTATTTCTATTATTTCTTCAAAATAAATAAAAAAATTATTTTTAACAAGATAAAAAGTGAAATATATTTTGAGATAATGAGACAGAAAATGTCATTATTAATAAATAAATCCTCACTGAAGGCATGCAATGAATTCAATCATTTTTGCTTCAAGTATTATCCCTAAATGACTTTCAATTTCAGTTTAATAATGAGTTGGTGCACTTTATACTACAAGATAAGAATTTTTTTTATAAGAAAATATAATAATTAACAAATTTGTTTTGGTTGATTATGTTGAAATTTGCAATTATCAGAAACTCATTTTCATTTTTGATCGCTTTTTATCAAAGAATTTAAAAACCATAGTAACAGGCTTGGTTTCAGTTTAAAGGTTATTTCTCCTGCTTCAGGGTACATACAAGATTAGATTTGACCGCTATTGACTAACTTGCTATTAACATACATTCACGCAAGCTTTGTTTTTCATAATGTATTTATGAGGAAACAAGTCTCATTGAAATAATTAAATATTTTAAAGCAGTTGGTCCACTGTTTGTTAAGAATTTGGAAATAATGCTATTGTAATAACTTCATTCAGTTTTCTTTTTGTTTCGCTAATAAGTAAGGAGCATTTTTAAAAAATATCTAATTTTTGAGCAATTTCGAGACATTCATGATGATGAGTCAACGCTGACTAACCCTGACCAGCTGGCCGACTGGTTGATTTTAATATTAACAAATTAATAGTAATAATTACAGAAAATCATAAACTTTCAATCTGCGCTTTGACTACGCAACTTGAATGTTCACACGATACAATTGAATTGTTCTCACAATATAATTGAAACAGTATCAAACTCAAATATACATTACATTATCTTTTCGGCATATGTTCACAAAAAAGAAGAAATTAAAGGACAATATGTTGGTAAAGGAAAGCTCTCTAGCATAATCAGTGAGGATATTCATTATAATCCTTTGCTCGGTTACTAATTTATTGAATTTTTTTATGTTTTTATTGTGCAGAAACTAGATTTTATACCGTTTTACAACTCGCACCACAAACATCCTCAAAGATAGTACCATAGTTACACTTACCATAGGTACACTATGTTCTATTATATTGTATAAAAAATAATACTTTTAATAGTTGAATGTAATAATAATTAAAATATTAAGTTTTGAAAATGTAAACAAATTGTACTTATTAAGAAAATTCCAAAAATATACCCAATCCTTCCTTCCAAAAATATTTACCCCCTGATATTATTATTCCCTGTTCCATGATTTCAGATTACAATTATACGAGAATGAAATTTACAAATTATTTCAGTGGTTCCTTAGTTTTAAGGTGGAAAAAATTAAGTTAAGAAAGGAATTACATTATTATCTTTTTATTACCATTTATCTGCCTATAAATTTCATATACTTACTCTTCAAAATTCCAATTATTCTGCCAATTTAGTAAATAATTACAAACATCATATAATAGAAAGAGAGTAATCAAGTTCCACAATAAATGTCAAAACCTAATTGAATAGATAAAAACTAACTGAAAGATATTGTCAAACTATATAAATATAATAAATTTGCATGTATTAATGATAATAATTGATTTCAATCTATTAGTTCTATCATTAGATTATATTAAAATATTAGAGTACTTATAATATTATAATGTTCAATATTCCTTTCAATGTAAATATAAAGTGCAGTTTAATAAATAAATATAATAGTCCCATTATGAAAACATGCATAATATCGCCATAACTACATTTTCAAACATAAAATGTAATTTTTCAAATTATGCAATTTTCTTTAACAGAAAAATTTAGATTTAGCAATTTAATTAAAAAGCTATGTGTGAAGGTTCTCACATCAGATTCCAATACTAGCCCAAATTTAAAAAGTTTTTAAATTGTGTAAAACTACCCATTTATTCATGCTAAATATAAAACAATAATAATAATAAATTAAATTATAGCAAATATAATTCTTTTGTATTTTTAATAGCAATTCAATATTTTTATCAAAACACTTCATTTTGCTTGCTTGGCCCACAGTATATGATTAATATTTAATTACCTATATTTATATAAAGGAACCTAAACTGCAAAATGATTAAATTAAAATGATAAAATTTAAGAATTATACAATTAACATACAAATAAAGTCAATTTATAAAGAAATAATTGTTCACATTGGATTCTTCTCAGAGCCATAAAATAATATCATATAAACACACTGATCAAGAAATTACTACATAGATCACATATAGTGTTATCTACATATAACCGATTAATTAAAAAAATTTAAGTGTATGATAGTGTAAGAGACCATATAAATAATTCAATATTGTAAAAAACATCTGTCATAAATTCATTATGACTTAACTTCATACCACTTAACAACATGCCACTTATTAAATACCCGTTGTTAATTTTTTATAATATATGATGAAGCAAACTAATAATATCCCATTTTGGGTTGACATTTTAGTGAAAATGTTTTTATTTTAAAGAATGTAACTTGGTAATTAATTCTTTTTCATGCATTGTACAATATTGAGAAATGGTTCAACGTAAGCATCGGCACGTCCACAAACATGTTTATTGTTTCATAAAATTATTATATTGTCAACCAAATGTGCAAGAATGAAAATTAATTCTGAGAAATAAATTCTAAATATCTAATTAATGACTCAAATAGTGTGCAATAATAATTGAATATTGCCCATTTTATACACAATACAAAATTGAATCCAAATCGTGCAAAATAGTAACAAAAGCCAGATATTTTTTTTAAATGTTTAACTCACCAAGACCATAAGATTCTGGTCGCGTAAACATGAAAGAAACAATAAATTATGTTATTTTCAATTAATTGCCTATATTTTGATATATTATTCAATGTCTTAAAAACAGTTTCTACAGTTATCATTTAAAACAAATACACGCTTATTAAAAGATATTTTCATAATGCAAAGTAAATTTTTAATATAAAATGAGATATATAAAAATATGAAAATATTTAAATGCAAGTTATTTCATTATCTCATGAAATTACAATTCAAAAATATTTCAAGGCAGAGAAATATGAAGGAAAATTTTATAATCAATATATAGAAAAATGACAATTAATTAAATTAATAGGTCTTCATTTGATAAACAAGAAGCATTTCAAAATGTCCGTATTGCAATTTCATGTATGGTTCTCAACCAGCATTTTCTATCAATGATATCTTTACACTTGAATAAAGTTTAAAATCAGAGAACTGATTAAACTGACAATGAGATAATATTTTCTATATCATAAAATGAAATTTTTCAAAGTACCTACCTACCCTATCATTGTGAGTTCACATGGCTATACTCTGCCGAATTTCATATTTTCATCTTTCATCTTCAAAGCAGTAAATATATTTTATTCTATAGCATTATTTGTCTGTCTGTGTGTCAGCAGCCACTTGCTTATAAAAATTGAGATATCAAATAAAAAAAGCAAAAATAAA
Source organism: Druceiella hillmani (assembly GCA_039881145.1). Lineage (NCBI taxonomy): Eukaryota > Metazoa > Arthropoda > Insecta > Lepidoptera > Hepialidae > Druceiella > Druceiella hillmani. The sequence goes on along the minus strand of JAYKKI010000011.1, from coordinate 28,908,990 downwards.
ACTTACTTTGTCTGATAACTTGATCATTAGGATAAGTACGAAGATCCAATTTCCCAGCACCTTGAAAATAAAATTATTTTTAATGCCATTGTTAAAACATATTTTAAAGTAAATTTAAATAACAACAAAAAACAATTTAATATTGGTTATTTACAATTTTTAAGACCTTATCTCTAAAATAATCATATTAAAAAAAAAGAAACAGGAATGGAGTTTTGCCTTACACCATCCGTGTTTTGATTTTCAGTTAATAAAAAACGAGATAGAACTATTTTAGATTATATAGATTTGTTGTCTGCTAAATCCACTTACTTAGACTAGCTCTAAATAGATCTAACTGCCAAATTAACAAAGTGGGAAGAACTAAATCAGTTGAAATAACTCTTATTTAACCTTAATTTTTTATTTATTTCCATAACCAAAACTTATTACTGATATACTTTCAACACTCAGAAAAATATTGTGCTTAAATTAAATGAAACTCACCAAGAGTGTATCACTTTTATAATGCAGCATCAGCACTTTGATTCGTTTTTTTTTCTCAAATTACTATATTGATATAATAACAAAGTTTTATTTATAGTTCTATCTTATAAAGAATATTAAATGTTTGTAACAGCTTTCCAATTGGTAAAGGCTAATTAAATAAAGCCTTATCTTTGATTTAGTATGAGTACTCTTAATGTGAGCATATGAAATTTGAAAAATTTTATTATAATTAATATTTCCTCATTATATATATATAAATAAATTTATATATATATATATATATATATATATATATATATATATATATATATATATATTTATATATATATATATATATATATATATATATATACGCATTGAAGAAATTTTGAACATGTGTATTTAATTACATATGTATGTACTTTTTACTTACAGCGTCCGAAGCTCTCAATTGAAATGGTTTGTGAAAATCAATATGAAGAATATGTTATAAATACAATTCATCAGTTTTATTTAAATTTGCTCTTAAATTAAGAAAGAATTTTAAATTATGTAAAAAACTGACCTAACCTTTAACTTCAGCCTGATTTTTTTTATTGTGTTTTATCAAATATTTTGCAACATTAGTTTTTAAAATCTAAATATGGTAGTTAACATTATTCCCATTATAAATTGAAGATTTGTAAAAAATATATACCACTTTTGTTTTGGGATTTCTCTGAATATTATCTGTCACCATCTAAGGAACCATAAATTAAAGGTTATTATATTTTGTAAACATGTTTAGTTTCATAAGTCTTCCTTACTTGGACAGTCCAATTCATCACTGCTATCATAGCGGCAATCAACACGTCCATTGCATCTTAGCTGAAGTGATATGCATGGTCCATTTTCACATCGCCATTCATTTGGAAGACATTGCAATCCTAATTCAAAAATTTAACACCTTTATAATGACAATGTGAAATATAATTTGTACAAAGTACCTTTTTAGTACATGAATACTTAATTTGAACTAATGATATTTATTTCGCCAGGATATTTTATTAATGATATAAAAATATATTTGATCTTCCCTAATGTTTCTGTTTCAAATATTTATTTATATCATACAGTGATGTACATATGATAATGATAAGTATGGATAAAGAATTTAATAAGAAATAAATGAAATGAAATAAAGTAAATGTGTGTAAATAATTCAAATAACGAAGTAAATAAACTCTCTTATTCAATATTCTTGCATCATTCATTTACTTTTAACTTTGACAACTAATTCTTACATACATTAATGAGGCCATGAGGGCGCCGATGACCTTGGCCTATGTTGCTGGTGACCTCATGGCCCCTAATGACACTTTTTCTCATCAGTGATATATTACATATAATGTTAAAAAGCAGACTAATTAAAAAAAGAATTAGTCTAGGCTAAACTTAATTCTGTCAAAATGTCTTCTTATACAATGAAAAAATCTTTTAATTATACTGATACAACCAATGATTACACAACAACAATTTACACAACAAAAAATAAAATAAAATATTATTTGGATGAATAAATTCAAGTTAAATTTTGATTTATTATAATTAAGTTTATCCATTACATTTTTAATGATATTTCACGATGTTGTGCTTTAATTCTCCATACAAATACTTATGTCCTTATGTTTAAATTTGAAAATAACTTTGTTTCTTTAGCTTCACATCATATCTTTATGGTGGGAAAGACATGAATGACAATCCACCATATTGGGACATATAATACTGAAATTTTGTGATTTTTAATTTCGAGATCCAGACTGATTTGTAGACCCTTTAGGTTATAATTCCGAGGATCAGTTTTATTATAATCCCGCATCAGAATGAAGATTAGTAAATGCAAACAATTAACTGTCAAATATTATTTAAATTTAGAACTCTCTATTACAACTTCATTGTACTTGCTTTATGTCGAGATTATGTTACGGGGTAAAGTGTATCCCCCACCTCGATTTCAATGCACTTGTAGTGGGCTAATGATTTGTACCACAGATTAGAACTTGTACACATTGACATAGTGGACATCTCCATATATATGATTAATATTTCTTTTTCTTTCCTATTTATTTTAAACAATTAAAAGCTTAAATGCGATTTTGTTTATTTTCTTGTTTGTTAACTTTTATATTTCAATTGCTTTCCAAATAAAAAAAATTTACTCTTTCTTATGAATCCAACCCTAATCCCGATAAAATTCTGTCCCCGAGGTTAGATCAGTACTCACAATTCCCAAAATCCCAGCTTTGAAATGGTAATACCTAGAGTAATTCTCCACACTACATTGATCTGAGATGCCAAAGAGCCGTTACCTCATGAGAACAGCTTTCTATGACACAATATGGAGAGATGCCGATCTGCTAAGTATAAAATGGTACTTATAATATAAAAATATTTAACTCACTTGGCGCTGTTGGGTAAGAGTCAGTAAATGGAGTATAAGGAGGAGCTGTAGGGGGCGCGGTGGTAAATGTAGTGGGAGGTACAACAAGTGGCCTAAATGTTACTGGCCCTGAAAAGACCGGCGGAGGTCTTGTGGGTGGTGGACATGGTGGACTCTCCTCATCAGATTGATCTCGGCAATGCGGTATTCCGTCGCAACGCTCGTTTTCAAATATACATTCGCCAGATCTGCATTTCCATTTGTCCTGGTCACAACCTGTATAAATAGTAAAAATACTCTCAGAGACTAAAATGCAAATTGAAATAAAAATGTGAACTGAGCAAAAATGATTTAAGTCTTAAAAAAATGTATTAAAAAAGTACATTAAGCATTTTACACAAATTAATTACTTATACCATTAAGAACAAAACGAAATAATAAAATCACATCATTTGAATCGATGTGGCCAGTTGAGAATTGAAGCATGGAAACCTTCAATAGTCTAATCCAAATGTACAAACATTTGGGACTAGCGAAAATTCTTAACACAACACCACACAAATATGTGGAATATTTATTATAATATAAACTTTATTAGATTGCAAATTTTAAAATTAAACAACTTGGTAAACAAATATTGGACCATTACACATAGATCAATTGCTTGTAATAAAATCTGCAATAATTTAGCTGGCATAATAATTATGAAAAAAATACACTTATGAAGGAACAAAGAGTCTGCCTAAATCGAGAAATAATTCATGAGCTTGTGAATTTAATTTGAGGAGCAAGGTAAAATCAGAAAGAGATAATGAATATAATGATAAATTAATAATATTGTTGACTAAAAAACATATTGACACTATATTTATCAAGTTATAAATACACTTATCACTTATCAAGTTAGAACTTCACTCCCGTAGTTTGAATGGCTTGACAGTTTTTTATATATTAATTGCTGGATTCATTGTATGTATCTTATCTTCACAAGCTTCTTTGAATATACAAAGTTACTTAGAACTCCTTATAGTGAACACTGCAGATCTGCAGAATATTTAAATAGTTTTCAATGTAACTCTTAACATTTATATTTATACTCGTTTAATAAGTATGTGTTCCTTAAATGAACTTGTACTGTGCACTTAAATTATTTTAAAATTTCAGTACAATTTTCAACTCCCTTTTTAAGACCTTTTGGTGTTTAATTTTGAATAAAGATTTTTTTAGAGAGTGTTCTACATGGTCCAGAAAAATCTAGGTTTCTCTTAAAGAAACATACGTGACATATTTTAAATTTGAAGACTTTATACTTTGGGATATTTTATGACCAAGTATGTCAGTATGTGGTATTTGGCTTTTTATACATATGTAGATTGAAGAAATCATAAGTTTAAAATAAAAAATATATTAAAATACAAGAAATCACTCTGGGCAAAGAATTAAAAAAGCCACAAATTTCTTTAATAGTGTCAAATGTTCTTTAAGTAATAATTTTGACTAGTGAACAATTTAATCTTAAACATTGTCTTTTTAGAGTGATATACTGTACAATTCAAGGAGAGCTTAAAAGTGATTTTCAACTTTCTTCTTCCAAAGGCACCATTTTCGGGGGTGCAATGTATACCCATAATAAGCATTTCAGAAAAAGTATAACACTTAGAAAAAAAAATTCCTAAAAGACTCTTCTAACCTTTATATTCGGTATATTACTATCTGATGAAACAAATTATTCTAATGACCGAGATGAGATGCCTATTGGTGAAAAAAATGAAAATAAAGTAAATTTGTTTATACTATATTCTTTTCATTAACTAAATAACTTTCCTATATGCAAAATAAATAAAAAACAAAACAGGTTATTTTCGGAAAACGCTGATTTTGGTTAATGTTTAGTGTAAAATGTGTTACAATAATGTGCAACAATTTTTTGATGGAAAGCACAGATTTACTAATTCTATAATCGAAAGCCACCTAATTATTTTTATACAAAGATGGCATAATTTACATAATTAAATCCTGTAAAATATTTTTAAATACAGTTCATTCATTAATCTCTAATTTATTTTTCATCATGTGCCCAATAGTTTGTCGTTGATATTGTTGTAAAAACAATATTTATTTCAAATCCTCATATCTAAGGCTAAAACAATTTTTTACTTATCTTAGTAGATCAAGCAGACTCTGCAACAACAAGAGATTGAAATAAAACGATCTCATTTTTTACACTTATCTATAGAAACATGAATCACAATACCAATTGGTACAATAAATTTAAAAAAATATTTCAAATTCATAATTTAGCCTGTTTTTAAAAACAATGTTGATTATGCTAGGAAGTTATGTTTAAGTAGGTATTTCTTTCCATAAAAAACATATTAATACATGGTAAATGGTCAAAAATACGAACGTGCAGTACCAGATCCACAGGGAACTAAATAAACATACTTATTTTTAATTTATAAAAACCTCAGTTACTATTATATTTTTAATACAAAATAAGATGAATAACACTCAAATGGGTCAATAACATATCATCATGCGGCTAATGAAACACATTCTACACATGTAATTAAACAAAATATTTAATAGCACTTAAGTTTTGTAATAACTCTTCACACTGACAGTTGAACTTTTTTCCAAAACTTGAAATCCGGCATTATTAATTTTTAAACAGTACAAAATAATAGATCTCCTTATCTTGATCTTCCCGTACCTCTCCAAATCAAACAAACTCAATGTGCCAGTTGACCAAAATGTGAAATGTCTGCTTTTTATATTTCAGAATATTTCTGGTGCCTAATTTGCTATTTTGGCAATATTTTTCATGCTACATTTTTCTCAATTCTTGCACTATTTATATTAATAGAAATTAATATTTTCAAATTTACTACTTCCAAGGGGGTTGCAGTTTCAGTTCAAATAAAATTATTTAAACCAGTAAAATAGATAATAACAAACTCTTTAACATTAAGTAGAATTTCATATTTTATTTGAACTAAAATGAAGGGTCTATCATTTCCATGACTTACATATAATCCTACATACATACAAAACTACAAATAAGACATTTATGTAAACTTGTAATGTCAGGATATACTACTTAATTCAAAACGGATCTTCATTTAATGCTTTTTTTTAGCAGTAAATAACCTAACTAATATGCAAATCTCATCACAAAATGAAGCAATGAAAATTAAGGCTTGATTTTATATTATACTGGTATGTAAAAAAACTTGAATAAAACGAGCAATAATTGAAGATCGTGCAAATCTCATTAACAGAATAAGGAAATTAATACAAATCATATAAGACATTCAATGTAACATGGCCAAGAGTTATTCTATACCCGAAGAGTAACAATTTTGTTCATCTGAAAAATCCCGGCAATCATATATATTGTCGCAATGCCTGATATGGGGTATGCACATTCCATTGTAGCATGTGAATTCAGACTCCAGGCATATCCCAATTGTGTACGATGGATTCACCGGTAAAGGCTCTAGTGATCTCGGTGGTCTTGTCGGCCATTCTAATTTTATGACATTTGTGTTAGTTCAAAATATTCATTAAAAAACTTCAAATAATGGGAGATTGAAGTGAGTGAATCCAAGTGTGTCCAATATGAAAATATTATTAATCAGTTAATAAAAATAAGTTTTTCATTATAATTAAAAGATTAATTCAATTAAAATAATAGACAAGATTCAACGTAGGATAATTTATTTGTTGTCATAAAGTGTAATAGTATTTTTTCCACTGAAACAAGAGCAACATTTCTACTCCTTTTAGTATTCCTGTAATATCTGTCTCATTTAATGGAATAATTTATATTAAGTACCTTGTGGTGTTCTGCATTCACTTTCATCTTCTCCATTAAAGCAATCCGGTTTTCCATCACATACTATATCAAACTCTAAGCAGGTTCCATCACTACACAAGTACTTGTCTTTGCACTGGAAAATATAATCATAAAAAGTGCATAACTATTACACGTCAATAAAAAAACATGCCAAGGTCAAATATTTTTCGTAACGCCAATTTATTTTTATTCTGTATATATTGTAAGTAAAGTACAATAACAATAAAAACACACAAATAACAATTAATAAAATAAAAACTCCATTTCTTAATTCTTTTTTATTGACTTTGACTTTATTTTTCAGTGCACTCACTCTTGATTTATTTATATTGCTGAAAATAATGCTTATTAAAAGTTTGTTGTTACTTACATATTGATCACTGTCACAATCTCGTTCATCTTGCCCATCGGGGCAATCTTTATTTCCATCGCATATTTGTTCGTTGTGAATACATCTTCCTTCACAAAAGATTTCACAAGCGTCAGCAATAGCTATAAATTAATTTAATGAAACATATATTAGTTCTATTAGCTTTTGAGCAAAAACAAAAGTAACAATGTTAATAGCACTATTGTGATAAGCTTTTTGTCCAAAACGTGAAATCCGGCATTATTAATTTTCAAACAGTACAAAATAATAGTTCTCCTTATCTTGATCTTCCCGTACCTCTCCAAATCAAACAAACTCAATGTGCCGGTTGACCAAGGTGTGAAATGTCTGCTTTATACATTTCAGAATATTGCTGGTGCCTAATTTGCTATTTTGCTTATACTTCTCATGCTACATTTTTCTCAATTCTCGCACTCTTTATATTAATTGAAATTAATATTATCAAATTTACTACTTCCAAGGGGGTAGATATCTTTTTGTTTGTTTTTAATGTAGGTTTCTAAAAAATTCCTGTTTGATGGCAGTGCAATTAAAGTTATTTAAATCTTGTCTGCGATAATCTATTAATATGTAGAAAAGACCAGAAATCATCACAATATCCAGCAATTAGGAAGGTCAAACTTAATTGGACATAGATAATGCTATTCAAAAACTTTGGTCGCAGAATAAGGTAAAATGGGTTAAGGAAGCGTGAAACTATCTAGATTGATTAGATTTTAAAAAAGTATTTTGTATTAAAAATTTAAGTTGAACTTTTTTCATTCAAACAGGATGTTTATATTTGAAGAAGTGCTTTAGAGAAAGTTTTTATTTGAAAGCCAACTGCACAGTGAGATGTAGTGAAGATTCTGTTATAGTCTGGGGCTGCATCTCTAGTAGAAGCAGAAATAATTAAAAACAATTGACAGACTAATGAAAAAAATAAAGTTCAACTCATCTATCTAACCTTCATTAATTGGCGATAGGTTCACATGGAATAGTAACAATGCGAAAATAGTTTAAAATTTATTTAAAAAAGTAAAGTATTGTAAAAAGTTTTCTGGTGGAAAAAGAATTGTTCAAATTTTTATGGCTGAAGTTGAATGATCAAGATCACAGTCTATCATCAAAGGGAGAGATATGGAATCTGTTCCGAAGTAGCAATGATAATATTTAACCAGAAACTACACAACAGCCTAACAATCAACAAAAAGAAAATCCAGAATTTTATAAAAATCCACTTCTGTAGGTGGAATTTATGGAGCTTTAATTATTAAAGTGGTCCCAAATTTTTGGCTGGCAGTGCAACAATAAAACATGTCTAAACTAATAATACTAACAAATTCAGTTGGAACTACATTAACCTATATATTATATATAAATATATATATTTATATATATATATATTTACATATATATATACATATATATATATATATATATATATATATATATATATATATATATATATGTATATATATATATATATATATATATATATATACACTCTTGCAAAAAAACGGGCACTTATAGGAATAAACCATATCAGAGTTATTTTATTATTATTTGGTGCATTTTATATGGAGATATGATGAGAATATTGTTATTTATTATTGAGATATCGTTTTTACCTACTTCAGTCATTAAAAATGCAAATAAATAAAAAAAACGATATATAGTCCACAGACGAGCGCGTTTTCATACTGGTACATTAAACATGGCCAAAGTTTATTTTTGAATATTTTTTTTTAATTTAACATTAAATTTGAAAATTTAGTAACGAGTATGGCCTGCTCTAATTAAAATCACATTTCAAAGGGCCCGAATGTTTTCTGGAGCTGGTTTTACACGGCTCTGATGCGTTGTTTGAGATTATCCCTTATGTGTTCTATCGGATTGAGGTCAGGACTTCTAGCTGGCCAATCTAACCAACGAATTCCGGCCTCCTGAATATGGGCATAAACGTCTTTAGAGCGGTGGGCGCGAGCATTGTCGTCCATAAAAATAGACTCGCCTCCAACTGCTGTTAATGCGGGTTAGGCATGAGGAATAAGAATCTCTCTATGTACCTTTGCGCATTAGGTGTGCCATTTTCAATAAAAACGGTACGGTCATCGGAGTTAATACCAGCCCAAAAAATTACGGAGCCTCCACCGTAAGGGGTGATTTCCTCAAAGCACTCTTCTGCGAAGCCTTCTCCAGGTCTTCGTAGAACTTGCCGTTGTCGATCCTCACCACTAATCGATGTACGAGCTTCATTGGAGAATAAAACACTATTCCAGTCTTGTTGAGTCCATGATGAAAAATTTCGAGCGAATCTCAATCTGGCAACTCGATGCTCATGGAGCAATGTAGGGCCCTGAGCTGGGCGATAGCTATGTATATTGACGGCCTGAAGTCTCCTTCTGACTGTCCATAGGCTTACTTGTGTACCTCTGACGTCCTCGAGGTTCTGTTTGAGATCCACGTACGTAACTTGACGATTTCGTAGCGGTTGACTGACTATGAAGCGGTCGTCCCGTGGCTCAGTGCACCTTTTTCTTCCAGAACCGAACCTTCTATTGACGGAGCCCGTTTCTTGGTATCGTTGCCAGGTCCTTTGGACAGTGGAACGGCTCACATTATACTGCTGAGACATATAACATTGGCTACAGCGTTCTTCAAGCAGCGCAATAATTTTACTAGCTCTTATCATTTTTTCAACCATGCTGAGAACAGCAAACAGAAATGAACTAATGCAGCAAACAGCAGAAATTTAATTAAAATTTATTCATTAAAATAAAAAACGTAACAAATGAAAAAGAACTTAATAAGAGTTGGATTTCATTTACCGCCAAAAATACGTTTTTGTCAGTGAAAAAGAATTTTCATTCAAAAAGAATAAATTTCAAATTTAGAATGTTCGTTTTTATGTGCCAGAATACACTATACCTGCCAGTAACATTTACAATTAATACAACCTCTTAATAAATAATATTTTGTTAATAATACGACAAAATCAAAACCGCAAGTTTTTTATGCAAAAGAGTATATATATATTTATATATATATATATATATATATATATATATATATATATATATATATATGTGTGTGTGTGTGTGTGTGTAAGTGTGTGAGTGTGTGTGTATATGATCAGTAAAAGTAAAAATGCCAAGGTTACTGACATATAACTTATATTTAATTAGATAACAATAAAAATTAGCCAACCAGCTACTTGCATTCGTTCTCATATCATCAAATTAGTACTTACCTTTGCTCAGAAATGTGAAATTCGATTCAATCTAAAATTGACTTTGATAAATATATAAATCATAGTAAAGATCATAGCTTCCTAGTTCTCCTGTTTTTCATTTAGGGACCGACATTTTTGATGATTTTTGTAACATTAGTTTTCAATTAAAAAAAATTAAAATATAATTGCACTCTTTTTAAAATAATTGTTTGAATGATATCTTTCACGGCTAGGTAATTTAATTTCGGGACAATCCTGAAATTATACTACAAATTACTTTAAAAATACAGTATGTGTTATGTGTAGATTGGAATAGACCTCCCTTTGGACCTTACTCCGAAGTAATATACCCTCACGGAATAGTAGTAAGTAGGCTAAAAACACATAAGAAGAAAATAACAGACAATAAAATAATATTTTAATAATAATATTCCATTTTCTAGTATTAGATATTTAAAACTAATAATATAAACATTCTAAGTTTTTTACCTTTTTTCTCTGTGATTGATAATTCAAAATAAATTGTTACTGAGAAAGAAGAAATATGGCAAATGTAAAGTAAAATATAGGTAGAAGCAGCTAATAACAGGATGTGCATACGTATAGATGAGTTAACGTTGAAGGACAATAATTGTAAAATTTAAAGATCTTAATTATATAATGATCTTAATTAATAATTAGCACGGAATTTAAAAAAAAAAAAATATAAATATATATATATATATATATATATATATATGTGTATGTGTTGTTTTTTATTAAATTAATATTTGTAAAATATTAAACGTAAATATTATAGAAAATCACATTAAAATTATGGATTTCAATGCAGCATAGTGACTGACAACAAGCCAATCCCAAATAATATCCCATGAAAGCAGAATTCTCATGAGAAGACAAATTCTCTATCAACCTATTATTATTAAACTACATAGAATGAACACTATTATTATTAATTTTATGGAATTTCTCAAAATGTACATAAGGGTCAATTTACTCTCACAAATTATATACGTAAAGACAACTGATTTTGCTGGAAACTTGTCGCTTGTGTTTACATGCCTAAAATGCTACTTTTTATTTATTATTCAATATTTTTTTTTCAACAAAATACAATAGACATTAAAGTTTATAAAGTCTTACTATTGTTAGAGCATCCACGTTCATCGCTCCCATCAACGCAATCATTTTTACCGTCACAGTGATCTCCTTCATTAATACATTCACCGTTATCACACCTAAAATAATAAATGGAAGAATATTTTACAAAATGGAAAAAACTGGTTTTATTTTTATTTATGTAATATCTATATATATGTACATATATATACACACACACATTTATATAATATATTAAAATCGCTTGGTACTAAAGCAAAGTTATTTTATTTAATCTTTCGCCATTACGCATAATAGCAGATATGTTTATATTTCGCATATCCATACAAACATTTTTTTACATGTTCTAAATATTGCTAACTAGTTACTCTCGGCATTTTAATAAAGTTGTATTTTAGCTTTCGATTTACCTGAATTCCGAATTTTGACATTCATTGCAGTTCTGTTCGTCTGATCCGTCAGCACAGTCGTCAACATAATCGCATTCCTTTTCTGCTTCGAGACATGTTCCATCCCCACATAAGAATCCAGGGCATTCTCCTAATAAAAGAATTTTACATTGAGTATTCATATACATGTGAGTATTTATATGCATTTGCAATTAAGATTTAGGATTATAATAAAGATGTATTTAAATTGACCTAAAGCTATCTTAATTTATGCAATCAAATACTATAAGATGAAACTTTATACACAAAGAAGTATTTAAAATAAATACATTATTTCCTACAAAAACAATAGAACATACAACAGAACAATTGAAAGCAAGTTTTTATTTTACGCAAGCTTGTAATTTTACACAATATTCGCATAGCCTTATTTTCGCTATCATTTATATGCTATATATACATAGTAGGGACAACTCTGTTTTATGTTTAAGTTTTAAATGATACTAGTATACATTTTCGCTTCAATAGAAATAAAAAAGTTTTATATTTATAAATAAATACAGTTTTCTCAGACAAAACTATAATAACTGTATGAATGCTACAGTACAAAAATGCAATATTTAAAATTTTGCTAAACCTTAGATTTATGATTTTCACACTGGTTTCAAATGATATATTGACTATCCCTTTATCGAATAATTAATTTAATAATGTGCTTATAAAAATTTATTCATTGCATTATTACACAGTATTCCAAAATCAACATAACTTAATACTTTAAAAACATAAGTGACAATATTTTGCGAATAGACATTCAAAAAACTTGATTTAAACATATAATTTTAAACCATATCTTTATTGGGTAAGTATGCCACTCTATAAAATTTGATTACTTTCTGTTACTAAAGAAAGGATATTTATGGTTACTAAAGAAAGGATGATAGAAAATAAATAATTCCAAATTCAATATAAAAACAATTAGACATATTAAGAAACATACTTTATTGGCAAAGGTTCTCTCTGGAGAGAACGAACGCTACATAAGATAAAGATAACATACTATATTATGATAAGTGACAACTAAAATAACAGCGTAATGATTTATATTTTAAACTTTTCTAAATAGTGAAAAACTGATACACTTAAGTTTCCTTGCTCATTTGGAAAATAATCAATGTTTTAAAAATAGTAGATATGCATGCTTCTTTGATTCAAATGGCACTTGACCCAAATTCCGAGTGAACTTAATTGAATTAAAAAGTACCAGTACTATTTCTAAAGGAATACAAATAATCTTAAGGCTGATATCATGAAGAAACACCATGTATAAATTATGTCCTGTAAAATGAGTTAGAATATATATTATTCTCACCTGTTGAGCAATTATTTTCATCTTCGTTGCCTGGGCAATGACGAACCCCATCACACTTATTTCGTATGTCGATACATTGTCCATTATTGCAACGAAAAGAGTCTGGGCCACAAGTGATAACTGAAATATACAAATAATATACTTAGATGCATTTGAAGAAAGAAGAGAAAATAACAGACATTAAATTTTTCATTTTCTATAATTTAATCTAAACAGACAGCATTAAATACGTGATTTTAGTGTTAACTTCAAAATTCCTTCAAAATAAAAAAATTTTTAACTTTTTGCTTCATAAAATTTTATTCTGACTTGTGATATATGTAATACAAAAATATTGTCATATAAATTACATATTTTTTCTGGTACTCTATTATTCTACTTAATATTAATTACTCGTAACAAAAGATAATGCTAAAATATTTCTTATAAAATTCTTTCACTTTTTCAAGTATCCTCATGGAGGATGGTAATCATTATGGCTACTGTGATCTTGGATGTAGATGTTCTAAAAAGTTAATTTGAGATACCTCCATACCATTCTCCCAAGTTGTATGTATTTAATATGTTATACTGGTATAAATTTTTTTTAAAGGTTTTTTTTAATTGCATTCTGGTAGTTTAATCTTCACATGGAAGTTATAAAAATATTATCATATAGTGCTCTGTATCTTCGTAAATCTCTATCATGCTTACTGATCTGTCTTTATTATATCAATAAAATTTACTGGAAACCTTTATTTCTTGTAATCCAAAATAAAATTTAAAAACCATACAATAAAAATAAATAGGTAAAAAATATTACTATATCATGTTTGATTTTCAGTTCATTGAAAAATTGATTTTTTACTGGTTTAACCACTTAATATTACTGCAACATTATAAATATTTCACTATTTATGAAAGGTGGTATTCTCGGCATTACAAACATATATACTTTTATGTCTATTCTGTCATGGTCACCTTCTATGTCAAATGCTTTTTAATAGAGTAAGAAAGAAAAATAAGGTATCATACAATGAACACAAAACCATTGCTAGTAAAGAATCTTTCTGTATAAGTGTGTTTCAACGTTATGAAATTCTTAAAAAAGAATTAATTTCAGTACTATATACTTTTTTAACACAAAGCAGAAAATTAAAAGCTTTGACAATTAATATCTTGTAATATTGCATGTCAAAATAATACATGAAAACCATAACAATAATATATATATATTAATATATATATATATATATATATATATATATATATATATATATATATATAATATATATATATATATATATATATATATATAAATATATATACACATGCATACACATATATTACTTTCAAGTTTAACATTGTCTTAAAATTAATAGCAACATACAATGCACACATTGCCACACTTTATTGAAAATTTAATTCTATAATTATTCCAGGATTCTTTGAAGAAAAATACAGACGAACTGTACAACAACTCTCACCACCACCTTTTATGTTTTGAATAGATAACATTGACCACCTTTGTAGGTGACATATATTTTTGTGAGCTCGACAAATAACAAAAACTGGTCAAATGTAATATTCATACAAAAACTTTATGACCAAGATTGTTAAATCATTAATAATAGAAAGAACCCTTGAAGCTTTTGTACTTATTTACGTTGAAACATAACAAGTGGCACAGAGTTTAATTGCTTATACAGGTATGCATACCTTGCTCAATAGAAGCTAGTACTATAATCACATTGCTTTCTTAACTTATTATTTATTTCACTCGGCTATGTCTGTTAGAATGAAAAAAAAAATCTAGAATTAACATGTCCATTAGTTCAATACATTGTGAAAACAAATTTCATGAATTTTCCAAGATGTTTAAAAGAATGCATGTTCATTATTTTTCCCACTCACTTGCAAAAACTTGCCTTTAAGTTGTAAATTTATTTTTTAAGTTTAATAATGTACAATTATAGAGCTCATACATAACATTTTGCAAAAGATGTATGACCCCATAGTTATATATCCATCACCATAATTAAAATAGCTGACTAATTCTAAATTAATAAAGAAAAATAATTACGTAGTGGAATCGGTGTGATTGGTGTAATACAATTAAATTCATCGGAATTATCAAGGCAATCAGATTCACCATTGCATTGTAGGAATAAATCAATACAAGTGCCATCCCAGCACCGCCATTCACTATTACGACATTTTCCTGGACAAAAGCAAGTCAATCATGCAGCAAGCTATTAAATATTTATTATGGAAAATGCAAACCAAGTTATATATGTTCTGTTAGGATTGTAGATGCTTATATGGTGAATATGTTTCATTTAACATTGCAAAAAGTGTCAGCTCAGATTAACAAAGTCAAAATTTCATGCACATAAAAGTGCAATTCATAGACATTCCGTGTATAGCTTGATGTATAAAATTTTATTTCTAAGTCTTCTTTTTAATGAAGTACTAATCATCAATCCTTATCTAATAT
Source organism: Druceiella hillmani (assembly GCA_039881145.1). NCBI lineage: Eukaryota > Metazoa > Arthropoda > Insecta > Lepidoptera > Hepialidae > Druceiella > Druceiella hillmani. The sequence continues at coordinate 28,893,283 of JAYKKI010000011.1, read as the reverse complement.
ACAATCATTGATATACCATAAAAGCATACAGGCCAGAACTTCTAAAAATAAACTAAGTACCTGTAAATATTAACATATATATAAACTGTTGTAAGAGACAAGCCTAGTTTTATGAGAATGCATGGTTCAAACATATGCTTTTTTATATTTTTCTCTGGATCTGGATCTAGGAATATTTACAAAATGTTTCACATCTACCAGACGGTTTTAAATAAAAGGTATTTTCTTATTTAAAATCAGAATGAAATAGTTAGACTAATTCCCAACTGGTTAACTTTTAACTATTAATTAAGTAAAATATACATGAAAAAAATTATAAAAAGAATAAAGTTTTATAACCCAACAGATTCATATAAGTCAATCTCCATTTTTAAAACAAAAATTGATTTCTTCTTACCCTAAATGTGTAATATGATTAACAACATCTATTTTTTCATCAGGAAAACAGGGCTCAGTTTGAAAACTGATTTACTGCAACATGCCTTCTAATTATGTATTTACCACTAATCTTTACTTAAAGAGTAATCTTCATCACATTCATTAAGAATATTTTTTACTTTGCTACGTTGATGCAGTTAAACATTCACTATGAAATCATTTTGGTCCGATACAATTCTTCCAATTTAATAAATTCTTTCCTCATCTAACATGGTACATTGTTGTTTTTGTGTGTATTTCATTAAATTGATATTTTCGCTGTTAATCACTTTTAATTTATTTAACAGATTGTTTGCAAAATATTAATTTATGTAACAAAATGGTATTTTCATTCATATCTGAACATGATATGATTAGAACAGATATGTTAGTGTTACTTTAATAGTTTTCTTGGGAAAACCCATGGACGCATGTAGTTCTTTCTCAACTTCCTTATCATTATTATTATAATTATTAAACATTCAATTTTTTGCTGGGCTGTTCAATTTATTGTTGCTATTTTACTACGTGGCTTACAGAACACTGGTGCAACCAACAGATATACATGTACAAGTGAAACGTAACTCCACATTGTACTTTATTTTAGGTTAATACATACTTTATTTGAGTTACTACACACCTCTAGTCTCTTAAGTACACATATAACTCATTTTTAAACTGACCAAATAATGTTGATACATATCAAGCGATAAAAAAGTATCACTTACACTTTGATAAAGGGTTGCCTGATTTTTGTTCTCCCTTTCCTCTCAGGAAAAAGTAAAATTAATACTGGATTTCTAAATTTCGCACAAGACAAAAAGAACAGAAGCAAAATCATGATTTTAGGAAAATTCAGGCAGATAATTTGTTTGTGTAACAATATGCGACATCATAATTATTGTTAATATTTGAATGAAGACTGCATTTTTTTCAGAGAATTTCAGGCGGAGAGCTTCAGTAATAGTTACTTGCTGCATTTGTTCACTTATTATTGTTAAAAGCTGGTGACAAGTTTTGTAAGTGCATAGCCTTACGAAATGCAGAAATACAAGAGAGTTGTTGTCTCGGGAGAACATTTAAAAGTAAGTCCAAAAATGCGAACATCTAACTATATTTTTCTAGAACCTTCTCCCCTCCATAATATAGCATAACCTTGCTCTCCCTTTACCCGTTCCCTGTTGAATTATGGCCCATGTGCTTTTATGAAACTAATCTTGATTGATGATATTTTGCAATTACAGTCTTTTCTTCGAAAATTTATTAACAAGTACTTTTAATGCGTGTTTATAGTATAAGTATAATTGACCCATTATTCAGACAATTTTTTAAATATTTTAACTTTTCAACTTTTCTCCATATTGTAATTATTAGCCTTTTTGTTGCACTACAGCCACATAATAAGAAAATTAGTGTACAAACAAAGATTTATAAATTGATCTATCTACAAAAATATTTAAGTAGAATTATCTCATTATCAAAGCATTCACAAGATGAATAAAAATGAAGGCAAAAAGCATTGTGTCAACTTGCAACCATGCGAAGAATGCATGCAACAAAAGTCTTTTAAATTATCTTACGATATAATAAAATCTCTGCCTTTAGCATATAAAATAATGACAATTTCACTTAAAATAATGAAAATATACTAAATGAATGACAATTAAAACTTACCACAATTGAGTTCATCTTCTCCACTAAGACAATCTTTGTTACCATTACACCGTAGAGATATGTTAATGCATGTAGCATTATGACAATGAAACTCGTCTCTACTACAAGGACAGTGTTCTTCGTCTGAATTATCGTCACAATCAGCCTGCCCATCACAACGTAACAATTTCTCTATGCAACCGCCACTCTTACACTTGAATTCGTTGTGCATGCAAGCACCTGGTGCTGAATAAACCAAATATAACACCACAACCATTTTCCCAGATAAACAATCAGCATTTTAAATGTTCTAGCCATACAAATATGTTATTTAAATATATACTACTATAAAAAAATAACAACAACACATTTCAACTAAACAAATTTTGAATAACAATTTGGGTGTATACAATACTGAAAATTCAATTGTACAAGTTAATTACTTTCCTTAATTTAAACTCAATTCTTAGATACAAAATATTGATTTGCTTATCAAACCTTATTTGTATGAATCTAGAATTTATTGCAAATTTATATATATATATATATATGTATATATATATATATGCAACTTCAACTATGTTCTAACTACATTCTGAATAATAAAAAAACCTGCACCATTTTTGTATGAACTAAAGAAAAATTAAGAGGAATTTTGACGAACCAGGACAATTTTGTTCATCGGAGCGATCCTGGCAGTCATTCGTTCCATCACAATGACGGGATGCTGGTATACAATGGCCGTTGTTACATTGGAAGTCATCTTTACCACAAGCTGCCCACGAATATAACAAAATTATAATCAAAATATTTGTCTTGAACAACTATAAAAACCCATTGCATTTGCCAAATATACAGAAGATCAGACCACAACATTATTAGCACAATGACAGACCATTATAAATTAACCAAATATTGAGAAAGAATAGTCATCCCATATGACAATTAAGATGAAAGTTAGTGAAAGATTTTAACAACAAAGAAACTAATTCTTAAAACTTAATTTTCGAAAAAATATTATTAAATATCTACTGGAAACATTAAATCTATGTTATGATAACAATCCTAAATTGATGATTGTATAAAGACGAGTATCAAGAAAGTGTATCAAGAAAATTTAAACATGTTATAATAATAGAATTTAACCATAACCAGATAGAATTATTATTTTATTTTATACAAAAATAAGCTTAGTCCTCACGAGAATGGAAAATTGCACAATTATTTCCTTATCAAAAGTATATTATTCAGAACAGTTGTCAATCATCAAAAACACCACCACTATTTATTTGAATAATAATGTGTTGAAATCATATACAAAGAAGAAAATTTTCAACATTCAACTGCAATCCTGTAATCCACATTATTTTCTATTACCAATTAAATACAGTAACTTTAAACCAATAAACAAACCATGTACATTTATGCAATTTCCCTATAAAATTTATTGCAACCAACTAATAAAACTATATGTAGCAAATATTAAACTAAGACCAATAAAAGTTATTCACGGAAGACGTATAGACAAGAAAAAGCGATATATCACTTGCAACCCTCCATCATAAATAACGAAAACTTACGGCAATCCCGCTCATCAGAATAATCTCCAGGTGGACAGTCATAATTCCGGTTACATTTTAATGATGCTGATATCAGTGTACCATCTATACACTTAAATGTTGTAGCTGCAAATGTTACATGCAAAATATAATGAAAAAATGAATATAGCATGGAAAGGTAATTATGCTCAGCTTTACAATATGCATTTAACAAAAGCCAAAAATCTGGTTTCATGCATCACGTGCCTCACCGTTTATAATAAAAATACTGAAGACTTCCTAATTTTCTGTGACAAAACACAGTGCATATTTTATTTCAAAATTGTCGATACTTTTGCAATTAACCATTTTTTATCTACTTTTGTGACTATCCTAGACCTTAGTCTTATTAAACATGACTCACCATCACAGTGACGTTCATCCGACCGGTCTGTAGGACAATCAACATGTCCGTCACACCGCCTTCTACTGTTTATGCAAGTACCAAAATCACATTGCCATTGATCAGAGGTACAAGCTGAGTTCCAATATTCCCAAGCAAGCATATAAATGAGATTTTAAAAAGTTTATCATATGCTTTCCAAATAAAATAATGGTTGTTTATTCATTTTATATGTTTAAGTTATGAAATAAATTGACTTTTAAAATAGATAGAATAAAGTTTCTTTTTTATATTTAAAATGAATGGTTCACATTGGTTCTATCAAAAACTGGATTCTAGATATGAGACAGATACTTTCAATTCATTTTAATAATGAAATGTTTTAGACCATTGGAATAATTTAAATAATATTACAATTACCACAATTGACAAATTATTCAAAAATGTGTATAGTATACTCTTAAACATGAATAATTAAATGTTGAAAAAATGTTCAGATTGTGGAAAATCACGAGTAACAAAATAACATTTTTATATAAACGTAATTAGTCAACGTACGACATCCAACTTCATCAGCTCCATCTTTGGGACAATTGACAACTCCATCACATCTCAATAACACAGAGAGGCAAGTCCCATCATCGCATCGGAATTGCCCGCGCACATTGCAAACATGCATACCTGACCAGCTCACATTATGCACTGATTGTATTGTTATAACCATCGCAGCATGAATACACAAACGTTTGTTAGTTAATAGAAACATTTATATTCCATTTACGAAAACATTAAAAATTTATCATCACAATAAAAATTTATGTACATTTTAAAATGTACTATGTTTGATATGAAAAGCAACAAGAAAAAAATCTACATAAACTAATATATATAAAAAACACTGCTTCATCTTAAAATATTCTATCCAAGGATGAATCACTAAAATATACTTTGAATTTCAGAATTGAAATTTCCAATATAATCCATTACAGTAATCTGTTTATAATCACAGAAAAATACAAAAATACAAACCTGATTGTTCAGCACACTTTATTTCATCTGACCCATCACCGCAGTTGTCTCGTCCATCGCAAACTTTTCGATGTTCAATGCACTTTCCATTCAAGCATGTAAACTCATCAGCAGTACATGCTGGAACATTGGTTAATTTATATAAAAAAATGTTCAATTAATTAATATTGTGTCAATTAAGGTTCTTGATTAAATTTAATGTCAGGTTATATACTTATCAATGTATTTAAACCATCTGGAAATAAGCTAAGTAGTAAATTCCAAATATATTTGTATTTATGCCACATTTTACCATTCCATATGTAATTACATAATTTAATTAGGTGAAAAAATCATAAAAGCAATACAATTATTCATATGTACTCGCTTTCATTAAGTCCTCATATGTAATCAATTATTATATACTCTTGCTATTGGTCCCTTTTAATAAAACCGACATGTAGTCTGTATTACTTTCTCTTGCCAAACTAAAAAACCACACAACCATACTAGTAAACCAACAACTTTTAAATATTCTAATTTCTATGATATTTAAATGGCATAGAAATTAGTTTGAAAAAATACAAAAGAATTTTATAAAAACTTTCATTTTCGTACCATACAAAGAACTCAATCTGATCAACAAAAGACTTATTAATATTAAAAAATTATTCAATAATAATTTAAATAATACCTACTGTTTATTACATAGTTAGGAAACGAGAAAAGTAAACAACGCATTAAAGAATTCTGCCGAAAAATACATTTTTAAAACTTTCTGCTCTAAAATGACAATAAAGCTTTATCAAAAATAAGGAGTGTAGCTGTTAAAGTATAAAATTAAAACTAATAGTAAAGGTAAAACTTGAATTTTTTTTAACTTTTCCTTATTTCGGGGGTCTAAAACTAGTTAAGCTTCCTCCCAAGTTCATCTGACAACTTCACAAAACCATTTTTATAATTAATATTTTTTACTTTATGAATAATAAATTTAGCTTCTTTAGTATTTCTTTTGGTTTACACAAGACGTGCGCCTTTATTAATTTATTTCTTATTTGTGATGATATTTCGGTCATACCAAATAATACTCATGGATTAAGAAGAATATTATTAAAAAAGCTTGTTTCCAAGGAAGTCGAACATGTTATATCCAACAGGGCCATAGCGGGAAAACAATTTTGGTAAGGGTGTGTACGGCTGATGGTTTGTGAATATTTACAGACATGAAATAATTGGATAGTGACTACAATATCTCGGCAGAAGTGACTCGGATTGATCCTCTATTGAGTTTAGATTCTTTCCCAAATTCTATAATCGGAGATGTCTCTACCTAAACTCACATCAGTACCTATTTATTCTCCCCTTTACCCTTGCTCGAACAATGACGGTATGAACACGGACCTGGTAGGACAACAGATGTAAGAGATTTCAGCGTCCTTGTGAGCTTAAATATACCATAAAATTACGAATGCAAGGGGAAACCGCTGTACTGTTTAACCTAAGAAATCCTCACGATAATACATTACAAGAAATCTAGGCGACCATGCAATCCACCTAGCTACCGACTGAGTTCTTACCGCTTCCAGGGCAGACGGTTCGAAATTGGCCACTGTCCATGCAGATACATAGTAAATCAGTCTATGCTTAAGAAATATGCTACTAAAAGCAAACAAACAAACATCGCCATAGTCTTCTACAGCCTGGGAAACTTACGATCTTGGATAAGACAAAATAACGATCTGGTTATTGAGGCCACTTAACATCAGTAGTCTTGACGAAACTCATTGGAAGATAAAGATCATTTTCAACCAAAATCTAGACAGTTTACATGCCTGGAGTCTGCTCCTATAGGCCAGCTTATCAACTCTTGGCCTCCAAAGTATAATTGAAATTAAGAGCAGCCAGAAAACTAAAAAAATAAAAACGAATTGAAGTGAAAGATAATTCAAAATTTGTGTCAGTACTCAAAGAAAACTAGAACCGATGGGTAAGCGCAGATTTGGAGTCCCAGATGAGTTATGGGGTCGAAAAGTATCTGTGAAAGTGTGGTAAAGAAGTCTAGATCACCAAAAGAAATACGAAAAGACATCACTGGAAAAGCGACAAAAATTTTACTCTTATTAAGGAGGGACAAAGAACAAAAGCGATGAGCGCAGAGTTGAAAATCTTTAACAAACTATCCGCGCGGATTCAAGTTGCATGTAGGCGAAAACAAAACGCGCAGCTTGAAAATATTTGTGTAGAAGTCGAAGCATACGCAGACAAACACGAGTCCGAGGTGCTGCATCAAAAAATTTGCTATGTTACAAAAACCCGAGAATTCTTAAAGCGAAGTAATCACTGAAATAATGGCATTTTTGAAACTTGAACGGTCTACTGTCAATCTCCATCCCGAGAACCATAGACGCAGAATTCCCCCTTAAAAGAGACTGCAAGCTTCCGAAGGAACGGGCTCATACAATTGCGTTTCATGCTGAAAAAGAATGTTTAGACTTTCGTGGAGCGAGTTCAGTTCTAAAGCAATTATAAATAAGACAGCGTTTGTGCAGTATCTTATAAACTCGTGAAAATCTTTAAACGCTTGTTGCGTCTTTAGCGACTCTGCCAAAACGGTAACGACTAAAACGAAGATAAACATTGGAGGATACATAGTGTTTCTATTAAACCATTAATATTATTACAAGGTTAAAGATAATATGAATTTCTCAGAAAGAATGAGATTTAAAATCTGTACTATAATTCTTCAATACATTTTAAGCAAAATTTCTAGTAATACTTTTTTTTATAATTTTGTCTTTAGAAGTTTCGGGGATGAAGGTAATGTGTTTTCGTGGATATTTTCAGTAATATCTCCATAATAATCTCGCATAAAAGTATGTTACTAGTTTTGAATTTTTTCCAATCTGGTTTTTACAATCGTGTGGCATTCGATTGTGACACGCGAAATTCGAAAACAAAATTAAAACTTAATTTGATTCCTATAATATTTTCGTACAAATATTTATGAATATTAATTACTTCTATATATAAGGGTTCATATTTTACTTATTAAATAACTATATAAAATTTCTAATTCAACAATTGAAAAATCTACAACAGATAGACGGACGAATCTTTGTCCTGACATCTCATGCACCACAAATAAAAACGAAAAAAAGCAATTCAAAAATATATAACCTATCGATAATTTTGTGTCAATATTTTAAATCGTTTCTTAATTTCTTTATTGACCTACTAATACGGGATCAGCCCTCTTCGATTTCATATCGACTTAGGTGACATTCAAAATGATTTCATCTTAGCATATGGATTTCATATATTTATGATCCGTTGGCCTTTTCTTTCCAAGGTCCCAATCAACTTTTCCGAATAAACACTTAAGACGCTATGCGAATGTTTACTTAAAATTAAGCATACCGCATGTTTCAATTGTCAGTCCTATAAGAGAGGATCTTGCCATTAACATTCAAAAAAATAATTCTAACAATTCCAAATTGCATTACAAAAGATTTTTCACCCAAAAGAGTATTCTCTGTTTCATTAAATATTTAGGACAATAATAAAATAGAGTTGCAAAAGCAATCAATATGTGTTCTACAGGAAATGCACTAACGTCTTGGCGTCGCGCGACGCAACTGTTTCTACGTATAGGTAACGCGTTTTCTTTGCGAATCTGGAAATATTAAAAAAAAACAATATTTCAATCAAAATATAACTTTTAGTCGCACATAGCTAATAATACACAGTGTCACCCTTTACATAGTATAAAGAAGAGAGAGAATAATGTAAAGATCTTTGAAAAGACAAACCGAGAAAGGTCAAAATTAAGAAATGCGAGTAAAAAGTTGTTGATATTTTGAATGCATATTCCATAACACATATATAAATTTATTTACTCTTACCGCTTCACCATTTTATCCCCTTTTTCCTTTTAGCGGCGAAATTTAGAAATATTTTTTGTTTTAATTTACTGCTAGAACGAAGAATAAAGAAAATTATATCAGATTCTAAATTCGCCTAGATTATTTGATTATTCATAGTGTGATTATTTGATTATTCATAGTGCCATTTATTTAACCTTAGATAAATTACATATTCAGTAATCGGAAAGTAAGTAATAAAATGTCTATATGAGATAATACAGTAATTATAAAAAAATATCTATTCTTGACTAGTGATTAAAAGTATTGACAAATTACAAATTAATGTGATATATTAAATTCATTATGTATATCTGCTGCATAGTTAAAAGTTACTAGCTTTTCTCTATGAATAATTTTTTATACCGCTTTTTCAGAAAATATAACAAAGAGTGCAGTCCCAAAGAAAGACATTTTTAAATTGAACATACGCCACTGTATTATCGCCAGAATCTATTAAGTCTTTTGTAACTTTGGTGCGGTTTGTAACTTTTATTTATAAAATTTCAATAACAGATCAGGTACATGTAGAAATAAATATGGACGAATTAATGACGTTTAATTATACTCACGACATCCACTCTCGTCTTCAAAGTCTCTGCAGTCCATAACCGTGTCGCATTTCTTGTGTCCATCAATGCATTCGCCGTCGTTGCAACGGAATTCATCTGGTTGGCATCGACCTTAAACGAACAAAAACATTTTTCTTGGGTTACATCATTTCTTTGCGTGCAGAATTTTAAACTAAAAAAATAACCACTTCCGTAACCGGACCCAACCCATTTTCGAACAAAATCTCGTTCCAAATACGATAAGAAATTAAATTGAACTCTAGCTAAAAAGCCCGTATAGACTACGACACTAATTGCGACACAAATATCTGACACTAATTGTCTGGCCGTTCACACATAAGGGGGTTTCGGTTTCGCAACACTAAACCAAGTGTCGCAATAAATGTCACAAGCGCAGATAGCGGTGTTTACACACAGACACTCGATGTATACACTGAGTGTTTACACCAAAGTATCGTAGTCTAAACGTAGCTTAAGAACATTCAATAGGCCATGGCCGCAGCTTTCAAATTTCAAATTTTTTGAATAAAACTCTGCAAACAGAGAATTAAAGATTTTAGGTCGGACGACAGACATTTCTAAACATCAAAGCAATACTTATTTACATATTTTTAACTAACTAAATTGCTTTGGTCAACCAGCATCTGCGGTCACCAGAAAGGATTTACATTAGTAGTACGCCAAGACCATCATTTTGATAACTGTTATTAAAGAAACTGAATCCTCGAAAATTTGACGACAAACTTCATTTCTGACAGCGACATGATAATTTTTTTGAGTAGCCGATATTTCACTTTTCTAAAGGCGCACACGAATGATATGGCTAAACATATCTCTACGTAGGATTATCATTAGTAAAATCAGTAATCTAATAAAGAGCATTAAAAGCCAGGACTCTTCCACCGAAACCTGGAAAGCCGGGAAATCGTTTTTTGTTTGTAACCTTTCACTGGCAGAGAGTATGCAACTAGAGCTTTAGGTACGATAAGAAAAAGCTAAAAACTCAGTTTCCGTACAAACGGAACCTGTCTCGGGTTGAGGAGTTATAATTGGTAAAGTCCTAAATAGTTATTACTAGTTATATTTTTTTCAAATAACCCATGTAACATATTTATAAATGTAGAAAATTAACTAGTCTAATAAATAAATAAATTACTGCTAATATAAAAAAGTAGGTAATTATTTACTGTTTATTAAATATTTTTGCATTACATTGTGACACAAATCTAGCAATGGTATTGCACACCTGTAGCAAAGGCACACAGCAACAGC